>JAJOOF010003774.1:0-26366 GCA_029582545.1 Solanum lignicaule
ATATATATATATATATATATATATATATATATATATATATATATATATATACTCTTATTTGGAAGTTTCTCTAACCGACAACCATCACTATGAGCAACATGATGATACATCATCTCACCCATGTTTCCCGAACTGTCCTATTCCTTGCCGGAGTATAGGACAACCTCAACTAATTGGATCCACTAAGCTATGCTTAAAAAGCACTAAGGATTCATCTAAAAAGTATGAGCCTTAACCAATGTTGTTATACATGGTTTATGAAGATTTTAAATTCTCTGAACTTATTCCCATATCGGTGCTCAATACTACTCCCAATTTTATAACTCATGCTCATATTTTTACAAGCATAACTCTTCCTCAGTTTGAGATAATTACTCAAAGGTTTCTCTGAAAAGAGATAATGCTCAGAAAACTCCTCATAAACTCATTTAGATATTAATATTTCTCTCATTTTAAATGTAAAGGTACTACTCTTGGGAAATACTTAGTTCCCTTATACTTATTTTGAAATATGAAACTCAACTCTCCTCATTCTCATACTCATTTACTCAAGTCTCAAAACAATTTATAAATGATTGCAAAAGACTTCTCAAAATGATTCAAATGGACTTTCTCAAATAGTACCTTGAATTTGGAATGTGAATCCAAGAGTTATGATTTGGATATGCATGATCTCTCAAAGATTAATGAAGATTTTAAGTGTGGATATCAATTAAAAAATATATGTACAATTTGAGGGAATACAAACGGAAGGAAGGTCAAAAAGGTAAGGGACCTGACGACCCTAGCACACTAAGTGACACAGGTCACCAACCAAAAAACTATTGACTAGTTTTTGGGGCGCACTGAGTGGCGCGCCACACTATGCCCTAAACTACTTGGTAGTAGTTCTGGCGTAGTGGTGGCGCGCCGCCCCACCCCCATGCCCAAATTTTTGATGAATTTTTCTTCTCAATTCCAAGGCCTAACTCATCTAGCGAATGAATTCCTTCAAAATCTTTTAGAAACATAAACTCAATATAATTACAATGAAATCCACACAAAACCCACCAAGAACAACACTCATTTGCAAGTCCCTCACCTCAAGAACTCAACGAGACTCCACTCTTAAAGAATGAAGCCCAAAACCTCAAGAACTTCATCAAGAATCTCAATATATACAGTCTCGTGGTTGAATTCATAATGGAAACTCATGATTTGCGTGAGGGTGAACAAACCCATCACTATGAAAGCTTACATACTTCGAAAGAACTAAGTTCTTGGTGAAAATCTTCAAAGCTTGCAAGAATCTTGAACGTTCTTCTTTTTGCTCTTGAATTTCTATAAAAAGAAAACCCTGAGCTCTTTTGAAATGAATAAAATTGATTCCAATTAGTTTAGACCCCTAAAAGAGTGAAAAAAATGTGCATGCCTAGTGGGGTAAGGAAAAGACCAAATACCCCTCCTTAAAACAGATTAATTTCCTTAACTAGATAGGCTGTACTCAAACAAGCATATCTTCTTTATTCGAACTCAGAATTTAGCAAACTTGGTGAAGTTGGAAAGAAAACTCAACAACCTTCAATTTGATACATCATAGGCCACCTACACCATGTGCTGAAAGTTATGGTCGTTTGAATGACCCAAAACTCACAGCTTAAGAGTAACTTGTACCAATATCAATTTAGCTCTTTCTAATTTAGCTTTTTTGAAGACTGACGAGTTACAGTTTTCGTTCTGCTGATAAGTCTCTCGCTGGGTTTGATGAAAATTTTCATCATTCATCGCATGAAGTCTATAACTATATACAATTCTTTCTCATGTTGTTGTGCATTAATTCTGATAAGTCTCTCGCTGGGTTTATCAATTTTCACCATGACGTTTGATGGGTCACTTAGTATGCAAAATCATATCATCGAGATAACTAACATTGTAGAAAGACTTCAGACCTTGGGGATGAAAGTGGATGACACATTCTTGGTTCACTTTATTCTGAAATCATTTCCTCTTGAGTATGGACCATTCCAAATTAACTATAACACTATTAAGGTTAAGTGGGATGTTAGTGAATTGTCCAGTAAGCTTACTCAAGAAGAGTCAAGACTTAAGAAACAAGGAGGCCATTACAATAACCTCATGGGTCAAGGAGCTGGTAAACGAATTAAAGTGAAGGCCAATAAGTTTAAGAAGAATAAAACACTTGATAAAGCTCCACATGATACTCATAAAGAACTCAAGGTTGATATGTGTCATTTTTGTTGAAATAAAGGACACTATCAGAAAGATTGCCAAAACATAAAGTTTGGTTTGAAAAGAAAGGTACATTTAGAGCTTTTTTATATTTTGAATCAAATTTAGTAGAAGTTCCTAATAATACATGGTGGCTTTATTCTAATGCAACTACTCATGTATCCACTATGTTGCAGGAATTCACAACGATTCAAACTACAAATCCAAATAAGGATTTCTTGTTCATGGGAAATCGCATGAAGGCTCAAATTTAAGGCATAGGGACTTATCGATTGATCTTGGAGACTAGACATTACCTTGTTCTACCACAAAATCTTTATGTTCCTTTAGTTTCTAGGAATTTGATTTCTCTTTCAAGACTTGATGTTTCTGGATTTGATTTTAAGTTTGGACATGTATGTTTCAATTTATATAAGAATAATGTTTTTATGGTTCTGGTGTTCTTATTGATGGTTTATATAGATTGAAACTCGATAATATTTTTTTCTGAATCCCTTCTTACTATTCATCAAAATATTGGAATTAAACGTAGTTCACTAAATAAAAGTTCGGCTTATTTGTGGCATAGACGTTTGGGTCATGTATAGATTGCATTAAAGGAAAGAAAACCAAACATACAAATAAAGGTGCCACAAAGAGTACTCAGCTTCTTGAAAATATACACATTGATATTTGTGGACCCTTTGATATTTCATCTTTTGGTGGAGAAAAATATTTAATCACCTTTATCGATGATTTTTCACATTATGGATTTATCTATATGTTGAAAGAAAAATATCAAACAGCGAACACTCTCAAAGTGTACATTAATGAGGTTGACAATTAGATAGGAAAGTGAAAATCATTAGGTCAGATAGGGGTGGTGAATATTATGGAAAATATAACAAATTAGGACAATGTCTAGGTACATTTGCAAAATTCCTCGAAAAACATGGCATATGTGCACAATATACTATGCCAAGAACATCTCAACAAAATGGTGTTGCAGAAAGGTGTAATTGAACACTTATAGATATGGTTAGGAGTATGATGAGTAATTCCTCATTGCACAAATTATTGTGGATGTATGCTCTTAAAACTACTATATATTTATTGAACATGATTCCTAGTAAGGCAGTTCCAAAGATCCCTTTTGAACTGTGGAGTGGAAGGAAGCCTAGTTTAAGACACCTGCATGTTTGGGGTTGTCCAACGGAAGCTAGAATTTATAATCCACATGAAAAGAAATTAGATTCTCGAACAGTAAGTGGTTACTTTATTGATTATCTAGAGAAATCTAAAGGGTATAAGTTTTACTGTCCGAATCATAGTTCGAGAATTGTTGAAACCGGTAATGCAAGATTAATTGAGAATGGGGAAAATACTGGGAGTGTTGAATGACTAAGTGTGGAAATTAATAAGGTAAGGGTAAATATTCCATAGCTCATGAATGTACCTACTTTCGCACCAATAATAAATGTTGTTCCTCGTGTTGAAGAACACTTTAACAATGTTGAACAACATTTGAGTGAAATACTTCAAGAAGGAACTAACTCACAAGTATCTGACACAAATGAACCACAAATAGTGCCATCAGGAAAATCGGCCATTTCATATGATTATGTGATTTATTTGCAAGAGTCAGATTTGACATTAGAATTAATAAAGATTCGGTTTCATTTTCACAGGCCATAGAAAGCATTGAGTCTGATAAATGGATTGATGCCATTAATGAAGAGTTAAAATCCATGGAATACAATAAAGTATGGGATCTCATTTAATTATCAGAAAGTTCTAAAAGGATCGAATGTAGATGGGTCTTCAAGACCAAACACAATTCTAATGGTAATATTGAACGATATAAAGCCAGACCTTTTGTCAAGGGATACACTCAAAAAAGAGGCATTGATCATAAAGATACCTTTTCACCAGTCTCAAAGAAAAACTCAATAAGAATTATTTTGGCGTTGGTAGCTCATTATGATTTAGAGTTACACAAATGGATGTGAAAATAGCCTTTCTTAATGGAGACCTCGAGAATGATGGTTATATGGACCAACTAGAGGGTTTCAAAATTAAAGGAAAAGATCAAATGGTGTGTAAGCTAAAGTCAATATATGGACTCAACCAAGCCTCACGATAATGGTATATAAGTTTAATCATATCATAACATCTTTTAGATTTAAAGAGATTACCGTTGAACGATGTATATACCAAAAGATCAGTGGGAGTAAGTTTATATTTTAGTCTTGTATGTTGATGAGATTTTACTTACTGCTAATGATTTAGACATATTGCGTGAGACGAAAGACTTTCTCTCTATGAACTTTGAAATGAAAGATAT
Source organism: Solanum lignicaule (assembly GCA_029582545.1). Classification (NCBI taxonomy): domain Eukaryota; kingdom Viridiplantae; phylum Streptophyta; class Magnoliopsida; order Solanales; family Solanaceae; genus Solanum; species Solanum lignicaule. Next base: position 4,553 of record JAJOOF010003774.1, read on the forward strand.
GGATGAGACACCCTATGTCATAGGGATAGAAATATTTCGTGATAGATCACAAGGATTATTGGGACTTTCTCAAAAAGGCAATATCGAAAGAGTTCTAAAGAGATTTAACATGAATAATTGTTCAGCAAGAATAGTTCCTATTCAAAAAGGGGACTAATTTAATCTCATACAATGCCCAAAGAATGATGTAGAACGAAAGGAAATATAATCAATTTCTACTCTTCTATTGTTGGAAGTTTGATGTATGTTCAAACTTGCACAAGACCTGATATTAGTTTTGCGATCGGAATCCTAGGAAGATATCAAAGTAACCCTGGAATTGATCATCGAAAAGATGCAAAGAAAGTTTGTGGCATGTTATGAAGCCATAATTCATGTGAAAACTTCATTTCAGGACTTGGGGTTGTCGACACCATTACCAAGCCACTAAAAATTTATTGTGATAATACTGCAACAATATTCTTCTCCAAGAACGATAAGTACTCCAAAGGTGCCAATCATATGGAATTAAAGTACTTTACTGAAGAAGTTCAGAAACAAAGAATGTTACTTGAGAATATTAGAACTGATCTTATGATTGCAGATCCATTTACATCAAAGATATTTAAAGACCATGTTCAAAGAATGGATCTTGGTTATACTTATGATTGATATATTTATGATGTTTTTACACTCTGAGCTCAATTATGTGTTTCTGATATACATTAATGAATCTCTTGTTTCTCATAATAGTGTACTCATTATTGTTTTAAGATATTACAAGATAAGTCTTTGTCAGATATTATTGTGGACCGTAATGTTATATGTTTTATAGCTTATGAACCTAGTATGATAAGTTGCTAATGTAGTAGTATATGGAAGGAAGTATGCAACTTAAAATTTATGTACAACCACCATAACTCGCATTAGTAGTTTATTATATTGTGGTATGTATGATGGACATTATAGAAGAGATTTATTGTATGCGCAACTAATGTTTATGAAGTATTAACATTATATGGTTATTGGGCCAAGTGGGAGAATGTAATAATAATTCTTATTTATGGCCCAAGTTTACTTGTGACCCAATAATACCATAAATAATATTTAATGAAGAATAGATCTCGTATGTACATTGGTTACTTGATGGACGTACCATATTAAGTGTTAACCTCTATAAATTGGTCCTTCCCCCACCCATTAGGGTTACCATATATTCTCTACATTAATTCCATCGTTGACGACTGTGGTAACATAAGGCTAGGGAAATGAGGTAGAAACCAAATTACGACTAGCGCTTCCGCTTCTCTCTGTGATGATGTCTTCCGCATCAGGTATGTGCCCCTAACGATCTCTATGTAAGATTATCATGTTCAAGATCTTGATATGTATTAAGTATTTAATCTTACAGGGATGTCCAACAATATTTGTCGACTTTATGAAATCAATGGATAATTTTACACTTTGTTCCTTAGTTACACTTATCATTAAATATAGTCATTTCCCTATTACATTTTACAAGACATTGTATTATTATATTCAAAGAGTGATATAGTAAAATTACCATTATATTTATAGCTTCTTAAGAAGTGTGCAAAGTCAATAGTGGACAAGTACTATTGGACAAAGAGAGTATAAAATAATAATACAAACTTATGAATAATTTTAATAATATTTAGAGCTTATGAATATAAATCAAATATTTCTCTCAAAATTTATGATCAAACACGTAAGTAACACTTCACTAAAAATAACTTACCAAAAAAATAAATAAATTATGACCAAACGTTATAGGTTCCTATCATCTCCTCTTACCGCTGCTGCCTGCAAGGTGGATGTATATGAAACTCAACCAACTAGTAAAGGATATTTTTTCTATTATATAGAAGGGAGAGTTTTCAAACTTTCAACATGGCTATTTTTTGCCATATTTAGAAAAGCTCAAGTGCAATTTGGTCATTGCCCCTTGCAATTAATGTTTAGAATTACGGTATTTACTATCTTTTGCTCCTTAAAACTCTTGTATGGCAGTGCTTTATAATTGTACATTTTCTTCTTTAGACAAAAAACCAACCAACATCTCCATAATGACACATATATCCATCTTTATTTAATTTAAGTGGGCCCCACCAACTTTATCATCTCGCTGACCAATACTATTAGGGATGTGCATCAGTCGGTTCGGTTTGGTTTTATGTATTATCGGTTCGGTTTATCGGTTTTCAATTTTTAAATACGCTAAACCAATAACGATCCAATAAGATAATTTTTTATCGATTTGTGGTTTATCGGTTTTGGTCCTTAACGGTTCGGTTTTCGGTTTAACCAATAAGAAAATGTTTATAAAATAAATATATGATTTCTCTAATAAATTTGACACGACAAAACAATAATGTAACTTTACAAAAGCTCATAAAATAGAAATAATAATAACAAGCATGAAAAGAACTATATATTTGTATAATGTAAAGTTGTGAACTCAAAGTCACAGTGAAGTATGAATTGATGGCTAAATGACAAAGACATAACTATTAAAATATAGAGATTAATATTTACTAATATGTATGTATATGTACATGTAGTAAATTACTATAGTCTTAACTCTTAATGGGTTATCGGTTTACCCAATAATCCAATATTGAAAACCAATACTGAACCGATAACCCGATAATTTTTTTTTATAAAATCATTAAGAAACCGTTAACCCAATAATCCAATAGCAATAAACCAATAACACTTTTTTCGGTTAGATTTATTGATCGGTTCGATTTTTACACACCCCTAAATACTACTGTGTATTTCTTTATTTTAATTATCATGTCTCACCTTTTTTAGTTGATTACATATGTAAAAAATAAAAATAAAGTAGATATTATAATAATTAACAATTTAGTATACTTAAAAATAAATTTTATATATCTATATATATATATATATATATATATATATAAATACTATATATCATAATAATTAACAATTATTTGACACTTTAAATTCTATCAATACCATATAAATTAGGATAAAAAGAGTAACATATAATATTTAAATATATTTTAAAATAATATAAGTAATACTATAAATTAAGATAATTAACAACTTAGATATTTAAAAGTTATATAAAAAGTTTGATTGACTCTCTAAATTCTATTGGTACCATATAAAATGGATTAGATGATAAACATATATTGTTTGAAATTGACAAATACAATAATTAACAAAAAAAATCGCTCGACTCCAAAATATCTATCAATTAATGCCACATAAATTGGGACATGGGAAGTAACATATATTATTTAAAAATTAAGTTAAAAATGTACTATAAAATACAATAATTAACAACTTAATATATTTAAGAGACATATAAAAAATGGTTAATTTTTGAAATCCTACATGTGCCACATAAAACGAAACAAAGAGAATAATAAATATTATTTTCAAATTATTTAAAGTACTATAAATCACAATAACTAACAAAAGAATCACCCTAAACCTAAACCTTGCTGCCGTTAAACATTTTAGTCTTTTCCGATGGCTGCCGTGGCTGGGGGCCATCACCCTCCTGAGGATGGCATACTGGCAGTACCTACGTATGCTGACTCTTTGAGACATTATAAAGCAAATAGTAAGGCTTTACCCCTTAAATCAATTTCCTTTTTGCATGGTGAACCACAAGTAATATGGGAACAGGACGAAGTGAATCAGATGATCATAAACGAGAATCTTGAGTATACAGTAATTGGTAAATTTTCGTATGGATGGCTTGATATACAAAACCTGCGTAGATTGATCCCTAAGCAGTGTGAACTTAAAGGGGATTGCAATATTGGTCTATTAAGCAATAGACATGTTTTAATCAGGGCTACTCTCTTGGAAGATTACGTACACTTGTTATCGAAAACGACTTTCTACATCAATCAGCAAAATGGTTCATATCCAATCCGAACTCTCAAGTGGGATCCAATGTTCAATCCGGAGGAGGAACAACGACTGCTATTGCGTGGATCTCTTTTCCCTCGCTTCCCCTAAAATTTTTTGGAAAGGAAACAATTTTCTCCCTAGCTGCAGCAGTAGGGAAGCCATTACAGGTAGATATGGCTACAAGAAATCAAACCAGGCCTAGTTGTGCGAGAGTGAAATTGGAAGTAGATTTGATGAAAGAATTTCTGAAACGCATTAAGATTGGGATGCGAAAACAGAGTGGGGAGGTGATGGAGAAATGGATCAAAATAAGGTATGACTATGTCCCAAAATACTGTAAGACATGCATGATTCAGGGGCATAATGAAGAACAATGTTATGTGATACATCCGGAATTATATCCAAAAGAGAAGACAGGGCACAAAGAAGGGCAGACACAGGAGGATAGGAGGTTGAATTTTGAAGCTAGGGGGGCGAAGCTGCAGATAAAGAACTTGTTGTACAAAAAGACAGGAAAGAGGGAGAGTTTGTGGAGCAAAAGTATAAAAAATGGGGAGGAGGAAGAAACAAACAGCAGGAACAGGTCTGGAGCAAAGTAGGCATCATAACTGGTAATAAATTTAATATGTTACGACAAGATACACAAGATGACAAGGAGACGCAAGAGAAGGATGGCGTAAAGAAGGTAGTCCATAAGGAGGATACAAAATTTAATTCCCCTAGGGCACGTATGAGTGATAATAACATGGAGAAGAGACACAAGTCAAAAATGACGTCTGATGATACAAACCTGGTTGAGGTGGACAGCACATCAAAAAGTGAAGACGGAAACAATAAATTAGGCAGGGTCTCTATTCATAATGAGGATAAAACACCGGAAAGGTCAAGAAAAGAGGATCAGTCATTGGCTAACAATTATGGAGAGGACAAACTCAATAAAGGAAACCAAAATAATGAGATTTTGTTTGGGACAAGTAATTTCTCTATGGGGGAGAACAACAAAGGGGAGACAGAGCATAAAAAAGGACCAGACTTAATTGAAGATGGTGAGGATGTGATACAACATAGAAGAGAGACGGAGGAGGATGAGGATATGGAGTATAACATACAACAAATTAGCAAAGCGGGCGATTTATCACCACGTCATACCAACAGTCTGAAACATGGGGCGAGAAAAGGCAAACAAACATTACCTCTTCAGGTGAAAACAAGGAGCAGTAAGGACAAGGCATCCAACAGTGATCAATGATTGGGAAAATTATCTTTTGGAATATTAGGTCAGTTAACACTCAAAAATCTTTTGAGAGGTTAATTGACCTAAATAAAAGATATCATTATGCATTTGTAGCTTTGATGGAACCTTTTCAAGATCCATCAGAGTTAGATCATTTTAGGAGGAAACTGGGCTTTGATAATGCAGGTGTAAATTGTTCGGGGAAAATTTGGTATTTTTGGAGATCGGAGTGGGAAGGAATCAACATTCTAGATACTGTGCAGCAAGTCACTATTAGATTGAAAATTGACAACAAGTTTTTCCTTATTTCTGCCGTATATGCTAGATGCAATGCTTTGGAAAGACTTGAACTTTGGGAAGAGTTAGAAAGTATTATTGACAGGGATCGATGGCCATGGATTATTGGGGGCGATTTTAATGTTATATTAAATGAAGAGGAGAAACTTGGAGGGCTTCCTTTTACCCAGCATGAGGCCATAGATTTTGCATCATTCATCTGTATGTGTGCTTTATCAGAAGTACAAACGATTGGAAGCAAATTTACTTGGTGGAATGGGCGGATTGAAGAGGAATGTATTTTTAAAAGGCTTGACAGGATCTTGGTGAACCAGGAATTTGTAGAAGTGTTTCCATCGTCAGAGGTACACCATTTGATTAGACAGGGTTCAGATCATGCACCTTTGCATATGATATGTAATTCGGAGGAGGAGATCACAGTCAAGCCTTTTCGGTTTCTTAATTTTTGGAGACACCACAAAAATTTCAAGAAGATTGTGGAAGAGAACTGGAAGATAGATTTTGTAGGGAATCCGTTTATAGAATTCCAAGCAAAGATGAAAAAAGTTAAAAGGGCCCTGGCTGGTTGGAGTAAAGAAGTTTTTGGCAATGTTTTTCAACAAATTGCCACTATTGAAGATGTCATAAAGGTAAAGGAAGCTCAGCTGGAGATTCAGCCTTCAGAAAGCAATAGAGCGGAGCTGCATAAAGTGGAGGCGGAATTAAAGAAGTACTTGAGACTTGAAGAAGAGTTTTGGAGGCAAAAGGCGGGGATGAAATGGTTTTCAGAGGGTGATAAGAATACAAAGTTCTTTCACTCGTATGTAAAGGGGAGAAGAAGGAAGCTACATATTGCAGAGATTACAACAGAACAGGGAGTCACTATAAAAACCAATGCTCACATTGGTCAAGCAGCGGTGGAGTTTTTCCAAGAGCAATTTAAAGAAAATAATTTTGTGGAAGATTATGCAATGTTAGATCATATTCCAAGATGTGTATCAGATGTGGAGAATGAGGAAATGAGTAGACTGCCTACCAAGGAAGAGGTAAGAAAGGTGGTGTTTGAATTAAATGGGAGCAGTACATGTGGTCCTGATGGATTCACAGGGCAATTTTATCAAGAATGTTGGGAGATAATAGGGGATGATATTACTAAAATGGTGTGTGCATTTTTTTGCGGACAAGATCTGACTAAGTTCATCACTCACACTAATTTAGTGTTGCTGCCTAAGAAGGAGACAATGAATAACTTTTCTGATTTACGTCCCATTAGTCTTAGTAATTTCATGAACAAAATCATATCTCGAGTGATTCATGAGAGAATGATCATGGTATTGGCAAATATTATTTCACCAACTCAATCAGGCTTTGTCAAGGGTAGAAGTATTATGGAGAATGATTTGTTGGCACAAGAGATAATCAGGGACATTAATAGAAGGAACAAAAATGTTAATGTGGTGGTAAAGCTGGATATGGCCAAGGCGTATGACAGGGTATCATGGGTTTTTCTTACTAAGGTGTTAAGGAAATTTGATTTTTCAGAAGTAATGATTGATATGGTCTGGAGGATAATGTCAAATAATTGGTACTCAGTCTTTATAAATGGGAGGGCATATGGTTTTTTTCAGTCTTCCAGAGGCCTTAAGCAGGGGGATCCTTTATCCCCAACTTTGTTAATTATAGCAGCAGAGGTCCTTGCTAGGGGCTTGAATAGCCTACATACAAATACAGAGTTTAAAGGATGTGGCCTTCCTAAGTGGAGTCCAAAAATCAATCATCTGTCATATGCGGATGACACTATCTTATTTTGTTCAGGAGATAGAGGATCTGTGATCAAGATGATGAAGATTTTGAGGGGTTATGAGGATGTATCGGGTCAAATGGTTAACAAAGCAAAGAGTTTTTTCTATTTACATGATAAGACTCCTTTGATTGTTGCTATTAGAATGAGGAGACTGACATGGATTAGGCAGGGCAATTTCCCTTTCATTTATTTGGGTTGTCCGGTTTTTTATGGAAGGAATATCACAAGTCATTTTGAGGAGCTTATTAGGAAAATTGCCAAGAGGATTTTTTCATGGCATAACAAATTCTTAACTTTTGGTGGAAAGCAAATTCTTGTGAATAATGTACTCCAATCGATGCCTGTGTACATTTTGTCAGCTATGAATCCTCCCAAGAAAGTAATTGAGCAAATACATCAAATATTTGCGAAATTCTTTTGGGGGAAGACAGGAGGTGTAAAAGGGAAACACTGGGTGGCTTGGAATGAATTATGTTTTCCAAAGGAGGAAGGGGGCATTGGTTTTAGATCTCTTCATGATGTCAATAAAGCATTATTTGCTAAGCTATGGTGGTCGTTCAGAATTTCCACCAACTCATTGTGGGCCAGTTATATGTGGAATAAGTATTGCAAGAAATTGCATCCTGTTATGGTGCATAGTAGAAGGGGTTCGCACATATGGAGGAAAATGGTTAACATCAGGGAGGAAGTGGAACATGTCATTTGGTGGCAAATTAAAGCTGGAAACTCGAGCTTTTGGTTTGATAATTGGACCAAACAAGGTGCTTTGTACTTCACGGAAGGAGATCAGGCACAAGAAGAAGAAGTGGAGGTGAAAGATTTTGTAATAAATGGAGGCTGGAATGAACAAAAGTTGAAAGCAGTGGTATCAGATGAGATGGTACAACACATAATTATGAACATTAGACCTCCCGATACAGAAGCTTTTCTAGATAAGGCCTGGTGGGTACAAAGTTCAAAAGGAGAATTCACAGTAAAATCAGCATTTCACATCTTGAGAAAAAAGAAAGCAGAAAAAGATTGGAGTAGTTACATGTGGGTAAAGGGTTTACCTTACAAAATCGGATTCTTTTTATGGAGAGTTTGGGATAAAAGAATAGCCACAGATGATAATTTGAAGAGAATGAGGGTGCAAGTGGTGTCTAAATGTTATTGTTGTGAAAAAGGAGAAATTGAGACTATGTCTCACTTATTACTAACAGCTCCCATAGCCCAAAAGCTATGGAAGCAGTTTGCTTCATGTGTAGGTATCAACATAAATGGGTTGAATCTAAAGCAACTCATTTATAGGTGGTGGGAGCACAAAATGTCAACTAAGCTGGACCAAATACTAAAGGCCATTCCAGCTATCATCATGTGGGAGTTGTGGAAGAGAAGAAATGCTAAAAGGCATGGGAAGGATATATCTTATCAATATATGTATCATCAATGCCAATTGACAATACATCAATTAATAAGAGTTAAATTCCCATGGATTAAAGGATTATCATGTCACTGGTCAGAAATGGTGGACACATTGAAGAGTTACAAACCTACTTTATACTTTAGGATTGTTAAATGGTTGCAGCCAAAAGAAGGGTGGATTACTTGCAATACTGATGGGGCAAGCAAAGGCAATCCAGGTCAAAGTGCATATGGATTTTGCCTAAGGGACAGTAGTGGAGATCTTATATATGCAGAAGCTCAGAGTTTGGGGATAGCTACTAACATGGAGGCAGAGGCAAAAGCAGTTCTGGAAGCACTTAAGTATTGCATTAGGAAAAAACTAAATCAGGTTCAACTGGAGACTGATTCCCTAGTGCTTAAAAATATGATCAGCAGAAATTGGAGAATACCATGGGAGCTAGTAGAAATAATGGAAGACATTCATAACATGCTTGGAAAAATTACAGTGAATGTTCGACACATTTTTAGAGAAGCAAATCAGCTAGCAGATTGTATAGCTAATTCAGCAGTCAATACAGAAGATAAGCAAATATTCCTTAATTTTCAACAATTGCCAAGTAAGGGAAGAAAGCTTTTGAACATTGATAAATATCAAGTCCCCTCAGTTCGTATCAAAACAAGGAAAATTAACTTGTACAATAATGGACAACATGCTTAGCCAACAAAAAGAGATACATGGATCAACAAAAGATGAGAGTAAAAGGGCCAAATCTGAAGTGGTAGAGTGCATCCAGCAAAGAGATATGGTGATTAAAGCTCGGGAATATCTTCTCCTATTCGACTTCAACTGCAGGAAAAAGGAATCAGGGGAGGAGTATCAAAGAACAAAAATGAGGAACAAGTTCAACACTTACAGGAATATACAGAGAGGCGTTCATGGCAGCAACTAGAGAGGCGGAATGAGCTAGAGAAGAGGAAGAACAAAAGAGGAAAAAGTGGAAATGATTCTTTTAGGAAATCCTAAGGGATAACTCATTTTTTACTCACCTGGTCTGGTCACTTTTGGGCCGACCAGGCATCTTATATTGTAATAAGGAGCATGGCCCATTTTGATTATTAATAATAAGGATTTCGAGTCCAAATTTGAATTAAAAAAACAAAAAAAAAATTTGACACATAAATTATGTCTTATCCTTAGACCTTAGCTATCACTTTTTTTTTGTCTCCCAATGTGAATCATTTCCCTTAATGCATAATATAATAATTAATATAATTTTCAAGAGGCCCATCATTTTAATGGTAAAACTAAATCTATATATGTACTTTCAATCAATGATCACCATTTTTCTGGTGAAACGTCTCACTGTTTAAAATAACATAAAAAGTGAGACAAGAAAAGATATAGAGCAGGAAATTTTTTCCCTGTCTCATTCAACTCATTCCCCATCGTTTTTTTTATTTGTCGGGTCTCGAGGAGGTTCGATATTCATTTCAAAATTTGATTAATTTAAAAGGTTCGATATTTATTTTAAAATTTGATTAATTTAAATGTATGTTGTAAAATTTTATTTAAGATGTACCTTTTAATTTTATTATTTAGATACTCCTTATAATGAAAATGGTTTATATATACCTCTATTTCCTATTGTTACAATATATACCCTTTTCCTCTAGTGGGAGTAAAAAAGAAATAGTTTAAATTATTTTTTTATTAAAAAAATAAATTATGTAGGGTATATTTGATCATTCTCACACGTTTTTTGCTTTGACTATTTTATTCATCGATTAATTTGAATTTATTATTGTGATGATCAAAAAAAAAATTTGTACTTATTTTCTTCTAAAATTTATTATAGATGCCCCAAAAATTTCTTTTTCGAATATATAAAAACTTAAAATTACAATGTAGCTCCAAAAAAAATTAAAATAATTTTAGTTTTTTAACTTTTTAATCTTTCTTCATTCACACTTTTTTTTTATTTTTCTTATTTTTACACCAAAGAATGAAAGAATAAAAATAAAAAAAATTTAAAAATAATAATCGAAGAAGTCAAAAATAATTTGTGTGAAAAAAGATCAAATACGTGATTTTTTTTTTAAAAAATTAATTTTTTTCACTTTTGTAATGGTAGGGATATATACGAGTCACTTTTGTAACGATAGGGGTATATGTGAGCCATATTTGTAACGGTAGGGATATATGTGAACCACTTTTGTAACAAAGGTATATCAAGTTATCAACTCTAAATGACCAAGTTGAGAGCATATCAAGCCATTTTCCCTTTATAAAATTTTGACAAATATATGAATCAAAGTAATTTTTGTCTAAATTTTGAATAAGTATGAGAAAAACTATATTAAATATCTATCAATATAAATATGAACTCATTTATTATTATGTTTATAGGTCTAGTAGCTGTGTAGATTTCTTGAAAAAATTGCATGGAGCACATCCTAAATAGTATTGAATTAGGGTTTTCGTTGCCTAAATAACATGATTTACTTGATATAGTTGTATTATCTTTTATTGAGAAATAATAAGAGTTGGTGATTGACCGTGAATTTTCTTTTCTTTAAGGATTTCCCACATCGACTTGAGTGTTTTTCTTAATTATTATTATTGCTTTCACTAATCACTATTTCATAATATATATTTCTTATTATATATATTAACTTAAATCATTATATGAATTTATAAATTTTAAATTCTAAATTTATAGCTTTTTAAATTTTGGAAACAATTTAACTTAATTTATCAGAAAAGATTTTAGAATTACATAAATGTTATATAATATTAAGATCACAAATTTAAAATTTTATAGACACATAACTATTATAATATATTATGACTACGAATCTTAAATTTCTTTTTTTAAGTTTTTTTAAAAAAACCATGTGTCTATTCAAATTTTATTACATAACTTGAGATGAAGAGAATATTATTTTTATGAAGTTTACACACGTCTTATCCTTAGCTATCATTTTGTTTTGTGCGTTTTTTTTTTTTTTTGTGTTTGTGCGTCTCCAAACTGTGATATTTCATTTTCGAGAGGCCCATTTATTGAGAGAAAAACAACATAAAAAGTGAGACAAGAAGAAAAAGAGATATGGAATCTTTTTATTGTCTCACTCAACTTATCATGTTCATTTTTTTAATTCTGGTTCGATATTTGATATTTATCGTGAGATTTATAAATTTATATTAAAAATATTTATTTTGAAAGTAAAGTATAACTTATCCAATTAAAGATTATCATATTCTCAAATTTTAAATCTAAATAATTGATTAAGAATAGAAAAATACTTACGGTTATATCAAAAAAATTCATAGTCCATCATCATTCTTTAACCAATGTAATCTCTTTGTCACATCGTGGTAGAGGTGACAATTTCAACTCATATAAGTGAAAGAAGTTTATTTAACCCAAATTTAATCAAATGAATTACTCAGATTAAATGGATAATTTGAGCTTCAATCCATTAAAAGTTCATACAAATATAGATAAAGTGGCTAAAATAATAAAATGCATATAGACTCATACAGCACCCCTTATATATATATATATATATTTTTAAATCACTTATTGCACTAAAAAGAAATTTAAAAAAAAGATTTGGGGGGTTTGGGATGGGTAGGGGTAGAGTGGGGGTGAAAAAAATTATTATTTTTTAAAAGTTCTTTAATGCTTTTTAAGAAACAAAATTGGGGGTGAGGGTGGGGGTAATATAGGTTTAAATATTAAGAATTTAGCTTTGATTTAATATTTTTTGGCTTTAAGAGATTAAAGTGGGTTAGAACTATTTATCTGAATTATATTTGATCGAATTCATAATTATCAATATTTTATATACAAGTGGACTCAATCCTATCTAATTCACTCATTTGTTACCCTACACCGTGGTATAATTGTGTTAATTATTAATATCTCCTATAGTATTATATATATTTAAAAAACTAAAAAAATAGAAATATTCCTACAAATAACGTTAATGACTTTTCTTGAATAACTGATTTTCTTGGCTCGTTGGTTTGCAGCGCGAATGTAATGGTCATTCGCCAAGGCGCACCCTGATATCAAGCTCCAGTAAGGCTGTATTTGTCTTTTATTTTTGAAACATTTTCAGAGAAAAATCTAATATTATAGGGATTCGAACCTTCATGATCCTATTTATAGTCAAACTAGGTAATAAATTCACGCTTCGCGCGGGTATTATTAATCTTTCTAAGCTTTTGCACAACCTTTCAAATAATAAATTGTTATAAGAAAAGAAAAAAGTAAATTTTAGTAGGTTTTAAGAACATTTCAACATAAATTAAATGATTTGACATTATCACATATCTCAAGATTTGTAAATATATAATAAATAATTAAAAATATCTTGATATCTAATCATTTTTTTCTTTTACATAATTTATCATAATATATGTTTGATAATATAATTGTCTTGTTAAAACTGAGTGATGTTTTTATGTAGTGATAGAACATCACTTTTTCTCTTTTTTTTTGTACATGAAAAATATAGAATCTTATAATTTTATGGTTAGAATAACTCCTTGTAAAATTAAAATTACGTGAAAGTTTTCGATAATTAATATTAGTTATAAATAAGTTAAGACCGTTAAAAATGTACACCACAAAACATAAATAAATCTTTTTAGAGACAATCTACTTGTCTGAGGTCAAACGTTCACCACTTTTCGTTATTGTTACTTTGTTAGTCTAACAAAATTTATAGAAGGAGAAAAATAAATTTTAAACGACAGCAAAATAATATTGTTGACCATTTTAGAAATTCATTATTCATTAACTGCTACTCTGAAGGCCCTTCTAGATGCTTCATCAATGCAACTTTACGATTTTTTCAGATATATGTATGTATAATTTTTTCATTATGAAAGTACAAGTAGATCAAAATATTGGATTCTAGGTACATGTAAAAGAAATATTCTCGAACATTAAAAATGAGTATAATCTAGATAACTCAAACACTCAGCAATGACTTGAGACATAAAGGACAACAAATCTATGTTAATAGACATATCTTTTGTAGCTTAAGATATTGCTTTTATTTAGAGAAGATTTTATTTCATATTCTTCAAATTATGCTTGCCGAAAATAGTCATAATTCACACCAAAAATATTTAGAAGAGCAGAATGAGAAGGAAAAAAAGAAAAACATTAAAAAGACGAAAGCTTTGTCCAAAAAAGATCATATACATACCAAACGAAAAATAATCAATACAATTTTAAGGAGACCACAAAATAGTGAGAAAAACATAGATTAAAAGGAGTAAACTATGAGATAGCCAATGCTGATAACTAATCATTCTAACCAGAAAAATTCCTATGTTTTGAATTACATCAAAAAATTGACTAACACTTCAATCAACTTTCAATCCTTAAAGTACTCATAATATCCACCGATAAAATTTAGTAAACATAGATAACAACAACGGAAAAACCCAAAAATATGGGCATGCAAAATTGTTAACTCTCAGAGGATTTTCTAAAGACCACAAAATCTCATCCTTGTATGTGAAGGAATGACGTTGTTGATGAAGAAATTAGAGATTTGTAAGGGCTTTTTTTATCGTACATTCAACAGTTCCAATAGAGAAAACTTGCTTGAATACTCAATTAACGCTTGTCATTTAATTTGTACTAACAAATACTTATAACAATAATTTTGCAGAAACATAAATAATAAAGTTCAAAGCACGTACTCAAAAATAACAATTAATAATATAAGCATAAATTAATGATTGTAAAAAAATACCAGGATCTGTAAAATAGAATAAAACAGAATGGAAAAACAAAACAATGGTATCAATGAGTCATTTAACAGGTGCAAAGTACACAAATATTTAATTGTCCAAAAGAAGAAGAAGAAGAAGTTCAAAATTTACGTTGTTTTAAAATGAGAGGAAATTCCTCTATTTATAGACAACAAAGGGTCGTGTGAACAAATGATTATTGTGTCTTATCAGAGAGGTCACAACTCTTTGGAAAAGTTACAACCCTTCGTGGATGGGCACAACCCTTCGGTAAGGTCACAACCTTTCATAAAAGTCACAATTTTTCATAAAAGTCACAACTTTTCTTGAAAGAGGAAGGCTAGCTTTGAAAATAAAATAAATTAAAAGGGAATCCTGGTTTGTGGTGGCGCCACGTAGGCGTGTCTTGGGTTTTCTTTTATATATATATATATATATATATGATTAGGCCAAATTAAACCAATTGCACTAGAATATTTAGTACTTAGTAGTTAGTACTATGGATCTCCAATATTTATTGACATAATATTTAATAAATTTTATATATTCTGATATTGAGAAAATAAACCGTCTTAGCTATTTCATATTCAGAACTTAATGCAACATCTTAATATTCTGATATATATTCAGATTCAAACCTCTAAATCTTAATGCACATCTTAATATTCAGATGTGCATTCAGATTTAGAAGTTTTATCTTAATGAAAACAAATAAAACATTATAGGTATCAATTCCCTTTGGATTTTTCTTCTATATATTTTGAACTTTTTAGTGAAAATTCTAATTTCATCACTAACTACGCGAAGTTGGATAACCTTTAAAAGAGAAAATAATGTTGAATGATTTTGATAGCCAATTATTATAAATTAAACCTATTTATAACCATGAGTTTTTTAAAATTTTTTTTTTTTAATTATGCGTCTATTCAAATTTTGACACATAACCATGAGTTTTATCCTTGGATATCACTTTCTTTCTTCTTCTTTTTTGTCTCCAAACATCAAATCATTTATCCTCAATGCATAATACTTACTATTTCATTTTCAAGAGGCCCATCATTTTAATTTATGATGATGAAATTGAATCTATATATGTACTTTCAATGACACGTCTAACTATTTTAAATAACATAAAAAGTGAGACAAGAAAAAAATGCAGATCATTTTTAGAATTTGATTAATTTAATTTTATGTAAGAAAATTTAATCTAGAATTAAAGTATTATTTACAAACTTTTGATGAGTATATCAACCATGGAATTTTGTCCAAATTTTGTATAAATATATAAAAAAACTAAATTTAATATATATAAATATACTTACAAACTTATTTATTGTTATGCTTATAGGTCTGATGCGTAGATTAGTTGAAAAAATTGCATAGAGCAGTAGAGCACATCCTACATTGTATCGAATTAAAGTTTTTGTTGCTTGTATAAATATGATTTACTCGACATATCTATATCATCTTTTATTGAGAAATAATAAGAATTGATGACTGGCTGTGAATTTTCTTCCCTAGAGGATTCCCCACATTAAATAAGGTGTTTTTTGTTCAATTATTATTATTATTTTGATTAATCATTGTTTCATAAACTTTCTTATTATATAACTTAAAAATCGTTATAAAAGTGATAAATTTTAAATTTTAGATCCATTTTTCTCTTTCGAATGCATCTCGGATATAATTAATTAATGTTTTGAATGAAAGCGCTCTATATATCTTGTTAGGTGTGTTTGACGTCGTTTTCTCTTGTCTTCTTGTGATTGATACTTCCTCTATATTAATAATATGAGCTTTTAGAATTTTCCCTTAACGAGAAGATTTTAGAATTACAATTTTTTTTATAAATTATTAAGATAATAAATTCTAAATTTTATAACGGCATTAATACTACAACATATTATGACTACGAAGCCTATTTTTTTTAAAAAATAAATTACGTGTCTATTCAAAGTTGAGACATAAATTAAAATAAAAGGAAGTATTATTTTTATCAAGTTATGTACGTCTTATCCTTAGCTACCATTTTTTTTTGTGCATTATTTTTTGTTTCTGTATGTGTCTCCAAACTTCGAATAATGCATAATATTTCATTTTCAAGAGGCCCATTTTATTGAGGATAAATATAAATCAACATAAAAAGTGAGACAAGAAAAAATAGGGAGAAGGAATCTTTTTCTTGTCTCACTCAACTCATCCTTGTTTTTTCAATAAATTCTTTTTTGATATTCGATATTTATTTTGAGACCTGATTAATTTAAATTTGTATCAAAAAAATTTATTTTGAGGATAAACTATTAATTAGTAAATTAAATATGATCATATTCTCAAAATTTAAATTAGAAATATTTGATTAAAAATATAAAAAATACTTACGATTGTATCATAGTTTTTGATGCACATCTCCATTGACGTGCTTGCTTCAATACAAGCATTTTCAAAAAAAGTTAAAAACAATTTTTTTAATTTTAATTTAATTAGTGTATAATTTTTCAAAAAATTATGGAACACACTTTGGCTATTTTCTTTAGATTTAAATTCATAACATTAAGTTGTAGTTTTATTACTTTGAATGTCGCTAATATTTGTGTAAATTTTATAACTATTTTGAGTAATAAATCTACTATCGATGAAGAAACACACTTTAATTATGGACATCCTAGTGAGCTTCTTTACAATAAATTTGTGAATGAAATTATTTACCATCACGTACGCACGCACAAAATAATCATCTAATTAAATAATCTAATTAGATGTAACATAAAATATTATTAGTATTGATAAATTTTAAGTGATATTAATTGAGTGGTTTTAAGTTTTTACTCTAAAATAATTATATCAATATGATATAATTATTTTAGAGTAAAAACTTTAAATCATTCAATTAATATCACTAATTATATCAATATGACATAATTATATTAGAGTAAAAAAATAAACACATGAGTGTGACTCTTCTTCTTCGTGCTCTCAGCGTATGTTAGTTAACGTGCGCAGAGGTGGGCTATGGCGAGGGGAAGAGGTAGAGGAAGGGGACGTGGCCGGAAAATTCCTTTAATGACAATAGGAAGCTCAGTAAGTAGTCGAGTGGAAGGAGAGGAGGTACAAACGCAAGAGCAATCCAAAACCCTACCACTGAATGAAAGAGGAACAATAGAAAAAGGAACAACTTCGAGGACTGAAGTAGTGAGGCGATTGAGCTTAAATACTCCACCAACTACTGCAGGAGAACCTTCAGATCTGGAGTATGAGGAAGAGAGAGAGGCTGAAAGCAATGGAACAGTAAATGTAGATGCAGAAAATTTTGTTGATACAACAAGGAATACTGGTGGGCAGTCTAAAGGGAAGGAGAAGAATACAAATGAACTATGGACTAATATGTTCAAGAATAATAGAGCAACAAACAATGGTATGAACTTGACCTATTTCCCTCCACAAATAGTTGATGGTCAAACTATGGTTCAGCTGGAAAAAGATGAGGTTCAAGTGGAAGAGGACAAATGGAAGTGTGCTCTTATTGCTTATGTGATTGGGGAATGCCCTGGGTATAACACAATGCATAGGTATATAGCAATGAATTAGACGGTTGTGACTAAACCGGATGTATACCTACATGAAGAAGGGTATTACATAGTTAAGTTTCAGAATCTCAGCGATATGAATGAGATCTTGTATACAAGACCTTATACTATCAACAATAGACCTATCATTTTAAAACAATGGAGTCCAGAATTTGACTTTGGGAATGAATTTTTAGTTGAAATTCCTTTGTGGGTGATGTTTCCTAAATTGCCACTTAATTGTTGGGGTGTTGGATCATTAAGCAGAATAGCTAGTGCGATTAGAGTACCTTTATTTGTTGATGAATGTACCAGGAAGCAAACAAGAATTTCATATGCTAGAATGCTCATTGAGGTCAATGTTACTAAGGCTATACCTCAGCAGATAACAGTTATGGATCCCAATGGAGGAACATTTATGCAGGAAGTGGTGCTGGAATGGAGACCTCAATTTTGTGATAAATGTCAGAAGATAGGCCACCAATGTCAATCAGGCATAACAACTAAGGAGGAGCCACCAAAGAAGAGACGACCAGGAAAGAAAGTAACTCAGGCATAGCATTATAAAGGACCAATTCAAACGAAGGAGCATATATGTGTGCAGAACAGGGGACAATAAGCAAGAGAGATCAAGCACTGTAACACAACTGAGAAGGGCAATCATGAGACAGAAAGGGAACAGGGCAAACAAAACCCAGGGGAGATAACACAACTTAATCTGAGACCTAATGCTGGAGGTAAACATCTGGATTTTAGCCTTACTAATTTTCCTATATTAGCAGCAATACCAACTAGAAATGGGTTTGAGAGCCTTATGCATAGCAAACTTGCTTCACTGCCTATTGATAGAGGTGGAGCCCCCAACACTTGTTGATGAAGTGGGTCTTTTGGAATGTGAGGGGTGTGAATAAAAGGTATAAGTAGAAGGAACTTAAAACCTATCTGCAAACCAATAAAATAAGTATAGCTGGGCTTATAGAAATAAGAGTTAAGGAGCATAATATGAAAACAACCCTTAGGAAGATAACACCAGGATGAGGAATAATGCACAATTATAATGCAGCTGTGAATGGAAAAATTTGGGTGATATGGGATGAAAATTGGTATGAGACCAACATAATTAGGTGTACTGCCCAAATAGTGCATTGCCTGATCAAGGACAGAACCAAAGGCCATCAGATTGTGCTCATTGTGATCTATGGATATAATACAATAAAGTAGAGAAAAGAGATGTCGTTAGAGTTGAACTCCTTGGCACAAGGGATTACTCAACCTTGGCTCATTGCAGGGGATTTTAATGCTCTACTCACCCCACAAGATAGATTAGCTGGAGCAAATGTGAGTCTCAATGAAGTGAAGGATTTTAAAGATTGTGTTAAAGATATTGGTGTCACTGAATTACAATGGCAGGGGCACTACTATTCTTGGACTAACAAACAACATGGCACTACTGATAGAGTGTCTGGGAATTATGAATGGATGGAGAAATGGGGACATGTTACTACTGAGTATGGGAATCCATGTATATCAGATCATTATCCTATGCAGCTCACAATGCAAATAACTCAGCACAATGTAAAGGTAAAATTCAAGTTCTTTAATGTATGGACTGAACATGACTCCTTCATGAGTTTAGTGGAGAGTGTATGGAAGTAAGATTATGGTAAGGGTAGCATAAAGAAGGTGTGGTGCAAATTAATAGCTCTTCCGCCTGCTTTAAGGCAACTTAATAACAAGGAATTCAAATATATTAGCCAGCAGATTGAGAAGGCTAGATATGAGCTCAGTAGAATCCCAGAAGAACTATATGATCAAGCCACTGATGATTTAGTTGAGCAAGAAAAGGAGATCCTGATGAAGTTGGAGAAATGGCGATGATAGAGGAGAGTGCACTAAGGCAGAAATCAAGGACAAGATGGATCCAACTGGGAGATACTAACAACAAATACTTCAGTGCAATCATAATAGAGAGAACTCAGAAGAAGCAAATCAAATGTATTACATCACTCACTGGACAGATGTTGTATGAACCACAAGATATCCAAACTGAATTTGTACAATTCTATAAAGGACTTATGGGATCCTCAATCACTACACTACCAGCTATAGATGTCTAGGTGATGAAGAGAGGACCCACACTGTCAAGGCAACAAAGGATAGATTTATGTGCTGATATAACTAAAGAAGAGATTACAGTAGGGTTGCAATCCATTGGGAATGACAAAGCCCCAGGTATAGATGGATTCAATGCTTATTTCTTTAAGTATACTTGGAAGACCATAAAAGAGGATATTATTGATGCAGTTCAGAGTTTTTTCAGAACTGGGAAAATTTACAAACCTGTCAATTGCACACTAGTAACTTTTATCCCAAAAGTGCAAAACCCAAAAACTGTGAAGGAATACAGACCAATTGCCTGTTGTACTGTGTTGTATAAGATCATCTCCAAAGTATTGACAAAAAGACTACATGATGTTATTCAGAGTGTCATCTGTGATAGTCAAGCTGGGTTCATCCCATGGAGAAAGATATCTGATAATATTCTACTTGCTCATGAATTAGTGAAAGCTTACACTAGGAAGAATATATCTCCAAGAAGCATGTTAAAGATTGATCTCCAAAAAGCCTATGATTCAGTGGAATGGGATTACTTAGAGTAAGTGATGAGAGAGCTAGGTTTTCCTGATACATTTTCTCAATGGGTAATGACTTGTGTGAAAACAGTGAGTTACTCTATAGTTGTGAATGGGCAGCCTACTCAGAATTTTGCAGCAGCTAAGAGACTCAGGCAAGGAGATCCAATGTCTTCATTCATCTGTGCTATAGCAATGGAATCCAAGATGCTCTAAATTGGATATTACTCACTTATGTTTTGCAGATGATCTACTAATATTCTCTAGAGGAGATCTGGAATCCATCATGGCCCTCCAAAAGTGTTTTTCACAGTTCTCACAAGCTTTAGGGTTGCAAGCAAATCTCCAAAAAAGCTCCATTTATTTTGGGAGAGTACAGATAGGGGTGAGACAACAAATCATCCAGCTACTTGGTTACAAGATGGAAAAGCTACTTTTCAAATACCTAGGGATACCATTGTCTACTAAGAGACTATCAGTCATCCAATGGTACCCTCTTATAGAAAAGATCATGCTAGTACACACTGTGTTGTTTGGAGTCCAATCATATTGGGCACAATTATTCATTATCCCTGCAAAAATAATTAAACTGATTGAGGGTCTATGTAGAAGCTATTTATGGTCTGGTGTGGGACAGGTCACTAAAAAGGCATTAGTTGCTTGGGACAGAATTTGTTGTCCTAAATCTGCAGGAGGTATGGGGCTGATTAATATGAAAGTATGGAAAAAAGCTGCAGTTATCAAATTCTTCTGGGACCTAGCTAGTAAAGAGGATAAATTATGGATCATATGGATCCATACTTACTATATAAAAGGTCAAAACCCATGGCCAGAAACCAAGAAAGCTAGCTGGATGGTAAGGAAAATCATTGCCAAGGATATAATTGAGCAGACTCAGCAGAGAAGGAGCAAGAAAGGAAGTATGATCAGGCAAATATATATGCGCTTGATTGGAGAGCAGCAAAGAATTGAATGGAAGTGTCTAATGTTAAGTAAAATTAAAGAAATTATTTAAAGCAACAATGAATAACGAGAATGAAGAACATAGACAAAAACTTAACGAAATAATTATATCAAAAAGACAAGAATTAAGACATAGGCAAAATAGACTTAACAATAATATATTTGCAGGAATTTGTAAAAAATCTATAGTAGCACAGAGGAAAACTATTTTTTACCTACAAATGCAAATAGACAGCTTAGAATATAAACTACAACACAACTTATAAATGAATAAAGAAGAAT
>JAJOOF010003775.1:0-34913 GCA_029582545.1 Solanum lignicaule
AAACATGAGATCATGAACCTTGAATCCATAATCCAATTCAAGGAAAGTTAAGATCAAAGTCAAGAGAAGTAAGAGTCAAGTCAAGATGAATTCTTAGAATTTTCCAAAAGTCTTTTCCAAATGTTTTAACTTTGTTTTAAGACTTAAAGTTCAAGTTGAGTAAAGAGTAAAGTTTGAAGTTCTTTTCTTCAAAAGTATATGGGGACTAAGTATTCCCAAAGAGATTTAAAATGTTTTCACATCTAAATAAGAACGGAAACTAAGATTTCCAAAGAGCCTTCGGGCTAGTTTTCAGAAAAGAGTAATAGTTTTCTAAATGAAGCAAGCAGGGGAACTGAGATTTCCAAGATAGCCTTTGAGCTAAGTTTTTGAGCACTAATCTCAAATCACAGAAGAAGTATGTTTTAAAAACATAAGAGCTAGTATATTTTGGGAGTAGTATTGAGCACCGAATTGGGGGAGCGTTCAAAGAACCCACAGCCCCCATAGAACCATGTAGCCATCATGGGTAAAAGAGGTTCATACTTTTTGGATGAATCCTTTTCAAATTAGACTAGTGGATCCATTAGGCAGTTCAGGTTCTATACCTTTGGCCGGGTATAGGATGCTCTGGCAGCGTGAGGTTGATCGTTGTATCATCACTATAGCTCTTATGTGATGGTTGTCGGTTAGAGAAACTCCCACAACAGTTATTGTATTTCTATATATATCAGTTCATTTGTATTTCTACATACATCTCAGATTTATTGTATCTTTGCATACACACAGAGTTTATAGCATGTTTTAAACAGCTTTTCTTTATATTGCACTTGTTTTAAATTGCTTTATATTGAAATGAGTAAATCAGGCCAAGGGTTCGCTTGGGGCCAGAAATGGTCTTCTTGTGCCAGTCCCGCCTAGGGTGTAGGCTCGGGGCCTGACAGGAACATTCAAGATTAAGACAATATTTTTTTAAATTCTCATCATCTAATGATCTCAATTTTTTCCCACTAAATAGAAAACCAAAAATATTTTCATATACTTCAAATTGTTCAAATCTATTTTGAAGTGAAAAGATGGTTTGGTCTACTACGTATAAGAAGTAATCAACTCTAAATGATTCTTCAAGAGATCTTGTGATTTCATTATCAACATTCTCATCAAATTGTTTTTTTCTATAAATTACACGTTTCTTACGAAATACAGGTTCTATATTCATCTCTAATGCAATTTTCTTAGCCAAAATCATAGCACTTGTAAATCCTTCTTCTCTATATGTTTTTAAAAAAAAACTAAACCTCTTAATTGATCTATAGCGACATCAATATGCATATCTTTTGATTGTAAACTTTTGCTAATTGAATTTACAGCAAATAATACATCATACCAAATAGTCATACCCAATAAAAATTCAAAATTTTCAAGCTCAAAAATTGCTAAACAATTAGCTTCACTTTTAATTTTTGGATCATCACTAACTTCTTCTAATTTAAATAAAGCATCTCTTATTTGTGGAGTTTGAAACCTTATTGCTTTAACACTTTCAATACGACTTTTCCACTGTGTTTGTGACAATGATTTAAGAGTTAAACTAGGTACACTATCTTTTAAAATTTTCCACTGCTTAGTAGATGAAGAAAATAGTGAATATATACGTTGTACGACTCCAAAGAATGATATAGCTTTCATACAAGAATTAACCATATCACAAAGTACTAAATTTAGATTATGACAACCACATGGTGTATAAAATGATCTAGGATTTATGTCAAGAAGTCTTTTTTGCACTCCTTGATGTTTTCCCTTCATATTAGACCCATTATCATATCCTTGTCCTCTTAAATTATCAATATCAAGTCCAATACATTTTATTACATCTAAAATAACTTCAAAAAGACCTTTTCCACTTGTATCATCCACTTTTAAGAATTCTAAGAAATATTCGATTATATTTATTGGAGTTGCCAAAATATCTACACTCCGTATTATAAAAGACATTTGGTCTTGATGACTTGTATCTGGCGTGCAATCAAGTATGATAGAAAAATACTTTGTTTTAATAACTTTTTCAATAATCTTGTTCTTAATTTCACTTGCCAATAAATTTATTAATTCATTTTGTATATTATGTCCAAGATAATGATTATGAATTTCATCATGTTTGATTCGTCAAATATGTTCTTGCATAATTGGATCAAATTCTGCCATCATTTCAATAAGACTCAAGAAGTTTCCGTTATTTTCTTGATAGATTTTTTCATTTTTTCCCCCTAAACGCTAAATTATTTCTTCCAAGAGTTTTTATGACAGAAATAATTCTTGACAATACATTTTTCCAATGTTCTCTATCTCTATTAATTTGGTCTTGAATGTTTTTATCGATTGTTTTATTATTACACAATCTAAATTCTAACTCAATCCATGAACTCATATTAATAATATGTTTAGTTGTTTCATGAGTTCTAAGCTTAGTTGTAAGATTTTTCCAATCTCTACTACCTTCATTAGCTAACTTATTATTCTTTTCATTAAAGGTCGTATTAAATAACTTACAACAAAAATAAAATACCTTATTCAAATCTTTGGAATAAACTAACCATCTTCTTTCATGTCTTTCTCCATTTGCCAACTTTTGAAAATAATATGTAGTAGAAAAGTGCCTTAAAAATTTATCCTTTGGAAAACATGTGTCGGTAATTCTAATTGGTCCCTTTTCTAGTAATAAGTCTCTTAACTTTGTATCAACAATATTCCATTGACTGGGATCATATATATTTTTAGGAGTATGATTATTTAATTCATTTATAAGTTCTTGATTTTCTTGGGAATCTACATCCGACTTTTCACTAATTTTCTCTCCTTCTTCTTCTTTTTGGTTTATATCATTAATTAACTCAACTTCAACTAAGTTAGTAACTTGTTCTTCTAAAGAGCATTCCCCTACCTTTTTTTATTTAATTTTAACATTGTTTTTCAAAAATTTATCAAGAGCACCTTTTTGAGATTTTATCAAGTTATCGACTTTTCTTTTTCTTTTAAGTTTTGAATGACCGGATTCATATTTTCTAGTTGATATATTAAAATCTAACAAATATTTTAAACACCATTTACAATATCAAATAAAAAATATAATAAACATAAGACACAAAACAAAAATAATATTAGATATTAGAATGACATTACCGAATTCAAAAGCTATGAAGACTTGATTTCCGAAAATGAATCGGGCTGCTGCAATATACTTTTCTCCAAATTTAAAATATAAACTATCAATAGAACAAGTAAATTTTTAAGCTTTGAATAAGAGAGAGATGTAAGATTAGAAAAGAGAAAGTGAGAAGAAATAGGAGGGAGGAGGATAGAATATATAAAAAAAAATTAGAAAAAAAAATAAGGTAAAAAAAAAAAGATAACTTGTACATTAAAAAAAAGTACACAACTTTTTATTGAAAAGTTAAAAAGTCAGTCATATCTATCAGACTATCACATCATTAAGCTGTTTGCATTTATTGTCTTAGTTCTAATAATTTTATTTTTTTAAAGTTTAATCCTTCCTAATTAACTAAAAAATGGGGACTTTGCATTTATTGCCTTAGTTCTATTTTTTTTTTTAATTTAATCCTACCTAATTAACTAAAAAATGGGGCCCCCTAAAATTGGGGGCCTAAGGCCAAGGACTTTTTTTAAAGCCTAACCAGCCGCCCCTGTGAATGACCAAAGTATCAAACCTCACTTCCACACCAGATTCATATATTGCACCACTAAACTTGCACTTCAAGTATTCTATCTTTAAATACTAGATTCACCTTGTTTATCTGAATAACTAGTTTTGCATATCAATCAAAACGTACTCGTACTCACAAAGCAAAACTAACAAAGGAGGATAGCAAACAATTTACAAAGTTAAATGAACTCTTCAAAAATAAATTGAAAATTGTCGCTATTGATTTGGTGCAAGATATTTAACTCATCACATTTTTTGCACTACTTCATCTACTATCACCAGTGAACATATATTTTACATGATCACCAACAAAGGAATCAAATCTTAAATGCATTAAAAAAAAATGAAGGAGAGCTATACTTTTTGTCTCTTAAACTTGCTCAATTTTTTCTTAAATATTTGAATTAAGGGCTACATTTATTAGATATTAGCATCAACAGTGAGATGAAATTTAAATTAACATCTCTAGATTATCTTCTTACTATTTTAAGATGTTTACATTTTATTTTGTTAGTGAGAATGGTATAGTGGAAGTCTGAGTATTATATATGCAGCATGGTAGTTAAGATCAATATTACATATATATACTCCCTTGTTTGGGCAATCTAATCATGGGAAGTTGTACCTTCTAAATGTTTGCAATTGGATATCTAGTCGAGTACGATCTTATATTGGAAACAATCTCTCTACCTCTCCTTAGGTAGCAAGTAGTAAAATTTGCAAACACCTCACCCTACTCAAACCTCACTTGTGAGTACTCTTGTAGGCCTTGCACAAAGATCTACTAGGAACCTCAACATGCATAAACATTGACGATCAAACATACCATTTTACACTTCCAAATAATCATAACAAAGTGAAATGAAAGCATTAATAAGGATTCTGGTGTGATGAATAAGATCTTTTCATCCTTAATCAAAAGTCTCGGATTCAATTTCTGGGTATGAAAAAAATCTTATTAGGGAGCACTTTTTCTTTTACACGACGCAAATCCCGATTAATTGAGACCCCAATGCGAGTATTAAACATCTAGGGTAAAGAGAGTGACATTATGTTGTATGATTGGTTTAAGACAAACAATTTTATTTAACTGAAATAAAAATGTTAAGACTAAAAGTTGAATAGATAAATTCTCAAATCAATGCGATCCGCATGTACTTTAAACTAAACTTTCCTTTATTTTTAATAATATATCACAATAACTTGAACTCCTAGTAACAAATCTGGAAAAACGAAAACTCTAAATCTATAGACTAAGTAGAATCTAAACATTATAGTAAATAACTTGCAAAATCAATAAATAATTGAATAAAGAGCACTAAAGCATTCTTTTAGGAACCCCAGATTTCTCCAATCTGTCTTCGAGTTGATCCTCTTTGTCCTTCAACTTCCAAAGTTTAGTTGTGGCCTCAAATCTTTCTTTCCTGGTATCAGTCCCACTTTCTTGCTGATTTTGAATATTATTTGCTCGCTGGTCTATCTCTTGTCTCGTATCTACGAGCTTCTCCCAGCTCTTCTCAATTGTTTTGCCTTTTGAGGTAGACATTCTTGCTTCAATTTGGTATGCAAGTACTATATAGAGTATCAAACTAGCTCGAACAACTGTAAATACAAAACTAACAAAGTTAATGAAAATCAAATTCAAAATATATAATAAAAGTAGCTTCTTTTCTTATACATTAAAATAAAAAACATTTAGTATCAATTTTGTGACCATGAACTTACATTGAGATGATGAAGTCTTACTCAGTTTATTACATCCATAATACTCCATTGGTTTGTTTATATAGACATATTACTTGGTTTTTTTCCTTAATTCTTTCTCTCTTTCACTCGTACAAATTAATGTTAATATTACTAAAAATAAGAATTGCCATATTTTGAAAGAAAATCGTCTAGGAAAACATTGGAAAATTGAAAAAAGTAATTAAACTCCAATAAAAGAATGGACAAAGAAAAGAAAATTTTGATAAATGATTTAAGGAAATATAGCATATTTATTTTGGGTTTGTTTCGTTATTTTATTTTAAAGCAACTCAAGTTAGGAAAAAAACTAGAAGAAAATTAAGTACCATCAAAACTAACTATAATAATAAGAAGAAAAAAAATTACATTATGCTAAACTAACGTATTATTTTCCCGTATAGTATTATTATATTCTTATTTCATGGAAACATTTCCTTTTCTTTTTCAACTCTATTTCTTGAGTTTAACTTTTCTTAAATATATTTCCAAGTGTCTTAATTTCTTGAGATTAACTTTGCAATCGAATATATAGTCCTGGTCTACAATATGGTAATTTTCGTTTTTAGTAGAAATAATATTTTTAATTGGCATGATTAAAACACGAAAAAATAATAAGGAATGAATTGCAGGCATAAGTTCTTTAACTTTATGTTCTTAGGTTTTTTTTTAAATGTAGCAATGATCGTTACACCAAAAATAATTTTTAAACAATAATTAATTAGCAATAATAATTTAATTATTATTAAATATATATTTTTAGCAGCAATTAACACTTTTTGTAAATGTTCCTAAAACCTATAGTGATATTAGATCCAATGACAATTAACTAAAACCAATAAAGACTTTAGCACTCTTTGTTAATGTGTATATTTAATGTCGTAAAAAGATGATTTTGTTATAGTGAATGTTCTTCTAGTTCTTTGTTCTTTCCTATTTAATTTTTTGTTTATATAAAGAAGCTTATAGTATATTCATGGACAAAACCAATATGTTTTGATGAGTTTTGACATAAGAAAAATATAAAAATTGTTAACATATTTTGATTTGGTTTTTAATTATGTTACATACTGCACTACTGATTTGCGTTTGACATACATATCAATTATCAAAAGCAAGAATGTCTTCCCTAAGGAAAAATAACGAGAACTTGAAAATGAAGAATAAGTAGGAAGAGGTAGAGAAGAGATACAAGAGCGAACAAACGGAATATTGAACGAGTGAGTCCCACATCGTAACACAACGAGAAAGCACCAACTTGTTTTTATGAATGGGAAAAGGGTCAAATATGCCCCTAAATTATTTGAAAAGGACTAGATATACCCCGTTTAAAGTTTGGCTCAATCGTGCCCTCGCCGTCCAACTTTTCGTCTAGATATGCCCTTATGGGCGTTAAATGCCAAATGAAATTGTCACGTCATTTTTACATTACCACGTGGCATTTATATTAAAGGGAAAAGGGTCAAATATACCCCTATTTTTGGCATACGCCTATTTTTGGAAGGGTTACTCTTAATTTGGTTATCCCCTACAATTCTACTTTCAACTTTATTTGATGTCTTGTTTATTTAGTAATGTGGATAAGATTTGTGTACATTTTAATTTTTTTTAGACCTTAATTAATGGTATAAGGATCAAATAAAATTGGTAAAATTTTTGGATAACATAGCTTTTGGAGAGCTTTCATTGAGTTGAGGGGTTAACAATGGCTCTGATGGATGGTTTTTGCTAGAATAGGAAATAATGAGATCATTGTTTTAGTAAATGATGAGGAGAAGGGTAGTGACATTAATCCACAAGAAGTTCAGCAAATTCTTCTCCTACCTTTAATTCCAGAAGTATCAGCTAAGGACCAAGAAATTAACTACTCAATTCCATACATCTTACAGTGATAATAGTACTATTGAAATTTGCTTGAACATGAATAGCTCCCTTTATTATTCTACGTGAACCAATACATCCATTCCGACACAAACTAACCTTCGATATAGCTTTTGCCAAGCTTTTACCATATTTTATCATCTCGTAAAATATGAGTCAAAAAAACATCTCAAGCGAAACTCAAATACCAATTTATCAAAAATTTCAAGAAATCACAAAATTCAACCTTAATTTATCCCAGTCCTCAAACTTATATGTAACTGATAAAATTGTTGTTTTAGACGATGCATATGTAGAAAGCCTATTTGGTTCTAGTAGTTACTTTACTAGATTTTTCTTTTTTTTCTTTCTATAGTGGAGAGTCGAATTTGTTGATTCTCGAATACGAAGGTATCAAATGGGCTATATATCAAACTCACATGTCCAGTAACCCATGTGTGGTATTTAAAACGTCTTCCTAGTTATATTGTAAATCTTTTAGATAAACCTCTTAAAGAATTAGAAGGCCTAAGATTCTTCTAATGTATTGTTTCATCGATGTGGGACATATATATAATGAAAGTATGAAACATTTGAAGAAAATTAATTTAGGCCCATTGAAAAGGGGAAGGTAGTAAAGAGAAGTTTTTAGTAGAATGTTGAATCCAACACACTTTGAAATAATGAATGTTGAAACTATAATCTTGGCTATAAAACTTTGGTTTACACTTTTTTTTTTCTTTTAACCTGCAATTTGGGATTATTGAATGGGTGGAGCTAGAATTTTGATTATGAATGTGACTAAATTTATTAGTTTTTATTCAAATTATATACTATTTATCATAAGAAATTATTGAATACATATAAATTTAAAATTCAACAATATAAAATGCTTAGAATTTTGAATCAATAAACTTTAAATTTTAATTATGCCTTTAAAGTCGGAAAATTTCAGATATGCTACCACTAATTATGGTCAATGTCTTTATTGTATGCCTCATCATTAAGCTTAATTTGAGTGGATCCAAATGAATTGAAATACTCCCATGTTCAAGTTAATTTGTCATTTATTTTTAAAATATATTTTTATTTTTATTTGTCACTTTTGACATATTAAAATAAGTTTTTAAAAAAAATCATGTTTTACCCTCAGCATTTAATACTTATTTTCCAAATCATTTTCCAAGACCTAATACTACTAAACATCATTTAATAGGGATAGTTTGGTAAAATACTTATATCAATATTCCCCTTCGTCCAATAATACTTGTCCATTATTGACTTTGCAAACTTCTTAAAAAACTATAAATAGAAGGATAATTTTACTATATTACCTTTTGAATATACTCCCTCGGTCCACTTTATTGTTATGGTTTCCTTTTTTAGAGTCAAATTATAAGAACTTTGACTAACATTTTATAATGTATTTTTTCATCATATTGATATGCAAGAAATTGCAATTTATAGTACTTTTTGTATAGTTTTTGAATATCTAAATTTTTTGTTTAAAATATCGAATTAATGTAATCTAATTTAACTTTGAAAATTAGTCAAATTGACTTTCGAAAAGCACAGCATGACAAATAATAATGGACGGAAATTGTTTTCGTAGTAACTTGAAATTTTCCAACCTAGTCCAAATTTGGACGAAATCAGAGTCATTAAGGTGTAGGGAAATCTGGTAGCAATCGGGTGACTTATTTATGATTTTGATTACATGAGTAGTTAGATAAGTCGTTAAGGAATCCGTACGACTTTACGGAATTGAATTCGGGTGAGTAGAACTCCCAGAATCGATCTTAGCGTGAACGGTATTTTGTGAGCGTCATTGGTTAAAGGTGTGTTGTGAAATGGGGGTCTTGAAATTATTAAAATAGCTCATTGTTTCGTGCAAGACGCTTTGGCGGTGGTTTTGATCGCTCTGGCGGGGCCACTGTAGCGGGGTGAGGGCCGTTGTGGCGGGCCAGACGCGACTTAAGGTCGTAAATAAACCCCAAAACATCGTTATTCTGCACTTTTCGGTTTTTAGAGCTAAGGAACGAACCCCAGGCGATTCTTGACAGTTTTCCACCATTCTTGAGGCTAAAGGTAAGATTTTAACTTTCCGAATCCATTTTTCGATCCATACAACGTAATCTAATGAGTAATTATCGATGGGGGAGGGTTCTTGATCTAGAATCTATGGTGGAAACAATCCTAATTGGGAGATTAGGATCATGGGTTTGATCTAGGGTTTATAGAATTGTTAGTAATTCGGGTAATTAGTGATTGTTTATTGATTCCCGTATTATATTGATTGTTTGTAGACCAAGAACAAGTGGAACAAATCCAAAAAAGGAAGGATCAAGTTTCTTAGAGTTTCAAGTTTGTTTCGAGGTAGGTGATGGTTGTGATTCTATGATTCTGTGATGTATGTTTGTCTTGCTTCATTATGATGCATGCATGTATGTGGATGTTGCATTATTGATCACACTTGTTGTAAATGAGGATATATGATTGTCGAATGCTATTGAATCATGACTCGATTTGTATGATTATAAGAATGTACTTGTGTTTGTGATTGTGGTATGTCGAACGGATCGGCTGCCACGTTTCGGCATAACTAATTGGGATCGGTTGCCACATTTCGGCATAAATATGAAATCGGTTGCCATATTTCGGCATAAATATGAAATCGGTTGCCACGTTCCGGCATAACTATTGGATCGGATACCACGTTCCGGTATGTTAACTATTTGGGTTTGGGTTTGGGTTCCATGAGAGGACCAATGACTTGTCGTAATTATGTACCTTGAGAAATGTGAAGTTGTTCGTTGTTCGTAAATGTTGATAATATGGTATATGTTCGATATATGCATGTGATTATATTGTTGTATTGATTTATGTATGTTACACTTAGTGGGATAGCCGCGTGATCCTACCAGTACACTGTGGTTGTGTACTGACACTGCACTTGCTCTTATTTTTGTTGAGTACAGGGCATCTTCAGGCGGCTATTGACAGACCTCGCTTAGAAGATCAGTGATCATTTCGAATTCAAGGGTGAGCCAATTCTTCCGGGCTGCCATGAGTTCTCTCTCGTCTATGTCCACATTTCAGACTTGAAGACTTTTCTAGTTAGTTATTAGTTCATTAGCTTGGGGTTGTGACCCTTCTTGTTTAGACTTTTGATTCATTGTTAGATGTTTTGGTACATTGACTTTCAGGTTCTAGGTGTATTTTCCGCATTGTTTAGTTGTTAGATCTTTTGAAAGTTTATGGGAACTTCAGTCTTTAGCTATTTATTCATGTTTTCATATTCTGTTGACACTCAATTTTGGCCTAACATTTACAAGATTCTTAACTTTTAAGTTTTATTTATTCAATAGTTCAAAATATATTTTTATAATTTTAAATAAGTTTATCGATATTTATCCTTATTTATCAAAATTTTAGATTTTTTATCAGTTAATTTTAATTACATTACTTTTTGTCACAGCCGGTTGAATACGTTCAAATATTTGTTCATTTTGATTAAATCATTATTTCTGTAAAATTGCATTTTTACATGTCATTAGTTACGTTCATTATATTTTTTTTTAATATTCATTTTATTTGTTACATTTGTTAATATTCATTTTGATATTTTGCACAGTCTAGAAATTCATTCAAATACGGATAAAATTTATATACACAGATTGACCAATGATCCCAAGCCCACAATTTGAGCCCATTATAAAATTATTTTTCTATTTAAGTTATTGATTAGGTCAAAAATGGGGGGTGGTAAATATTTTTAGGGATAAGAATTTTCAGATTGTTTATTCACAAAAAGGAGTTTTTCATTGTTTATTATTTTTCCGGTGAGCTCACCGGAGCTCCACCAGTCCACCACCACCAACAACCCCTTGATTTCTCCCTCTCCTCACCATTTTTCAACAACCAGTCAGCCAAACGATCCCCACACTACCTATTTTATTCCTTTTCCAGATCCACCGGCGAGCTCGAAGCTCGCCACCACCAAACCACCCTGTTTCCCTCTCCGACCAGACCCAAAACCCCACCAGACCACGTTACCATCAAACAACACCACTCCAATCGGAGAGTTAGTGTGGATACCAATCACGACGATCTGGATCGTGACATTTAAGTACCCAATAAAAAGAATTATTTATTATAATTATATATTACATATCAAATAAAAAAAATATCTTTTTATAAATATTTTAACAATTCAATTTAACCCAATTAAAATGAACTGAACCAATAAAAAACTATCCAAACTTAAACAAGTCAAGTGTATTATTATGGAATAATTTTGTCACCCTTAATTATTAGGTATAAATCTTCCATGTTGTATTCCATTAGTAATTAAACCTCATGTTCCCACATACCCCACTTACTCCTCTTTTAAAGAAGGAATGCAACTTTGGACCCAATATGTCACTTTGTATAGACAAAAAACCTATATGGGTTCACAAACGTTAGATAAATTCATTCTAAAATTAATTTTGAAATTAATTATCATGTATATAAAGTGTTTACCTAAATTATATAAAATATTTTTGAGAATACATATACACTTTATGCATCTAACTTACTAATAATATTCCTTAGCATATATTTGTACTATAAACCTCCTCTGGAAGGTGTTTTCAGGGCATGAAAAAACAAATAAGAAACTCAAATATTTTTCAAAAAATATTTTCCTGAGAAACACATTTTCCTTTCTACCAAACACACCTAAGAGGACAAATGAAAGACCAACTTATTCATTTGATTAAATAAAGTGTATATAGAACCTTTTTCTATTGCAGGTCTTCAAAAGACTAATTAGACCTAGGCATAATAATTTAATTAAGATAATGAATCTTTTTCTACTATGGAAAGATGATGGGTTATAGAGGATTATACATTATATTCATGTGCTGAAATACAATTCAATTAATTAATTAATTGGGTAGAAACAGTAAGAAAGTAGAATATGATTGCATAAAGTTAAAAAAGGGAAATATTATAGGACCACAAAAGCCAATTGTGACATGTCTTCTTCCAAAGTTGGTAGTAACAGCTATATTTTTGTCACCTAGTGTGATAATAGATATGTGTGCATAAATCCTAACATGGTACTCTCTTCGTCCCATTTTATATAAGATAGTTTGACTTGATATAAAGTTAAAGAAAAAAAAAAGAGTTTTAAAAATTGTGGATCTAAAATAAATAATAGAAATTTGTGCGGCTATAAATCACTTTATTAAGGATAAAATGGATATTTTAAAATTAAATTGTTACTTAATATAGAAATGTATCATTTTTTTTAAACTGACTGAAAAGAAAAGTAAATCATATAAATTGAGACAGGGAAATTACAATTTTCACAATCACTATTTCCGATCCGTTTACAAACATAACAAAAAAAAGGTTAAAATATGGAAGACCGGTCCACAAAATGGAACTAGTGTTCAGTCATAGTTGATTTCACCTTTTTGCAGGGTGATGACACAGTAAGTGTAGATCAAAGATGATTATTTTGTCATTATTGAATTTCAACTTAGAGCTCCTTTCTTTACGGTTAAGTGGATTTCACTTCTTCTATTCTAAATTACTATTTGCCTATTTGGGGTTTAATTTTCACCATCAAAGTCAAAGGTTTGTTGATGACAAGATCTACATGCATTCTAATTGTAGTTGACTTCAAGCACACCTAAATTATTCATAATTATCTATTTACGAACTTGCACTCAATAGTCAATCAATTTATTTTTCCGTTATTATAGTATGTAAAGTCTAACTTATAAAAAATGCCTATGAATTAGTTTATATATATACACTCCTTTTCATTTTTACTTGTCTCATATATCAAAATAGATATTTTATTTCATTTATCTATTTAAGCATATCATAAGAGTTTTGTTAATGTCATATTGTCCTTATTATTAAATAATTTTATAACATACTCTCTCTATTTCATATTAAGTGAATTTGTAAGGTAATGTATACTTATAAAGGAAAAAATAATTAGGACATAAATTGAACATCACTTTTAACTTTTACCTTTTAATTATTATCAAAATATTCTTAAAAATAGAAATAATTCAAAGTAAAATCATAAATACGAGCAATTAAAACTTTTAAACTTATCGCCTAAAATATGTAATGAACAACAAAAATGAAAAAGAATTCATATATTTATCTTAAACTTTGAATAATTCACTTACTTTAAACAAAAAAAATCTCAAAATTAATTTGTCTTAACATGTGTAATTTTTTGTACATGTGTAAAATTCATTAAATAATTATCTGAGCTGTGTAGTCAACATCCATCTTTGCATGCCAACTGTCAAAACCACATTTAATGATTAATAATTAGTAAATGTTCAAAAAAATTAGTATTTATTATTAAATGTTGCATTACTCAACATGTTCATTGCGTCCAGTTCTCCATGTCACAATCACTCATT
The DNA here is from genome assembly GCA_029582545.1 of Solanum lignicaule. NCBI lineage: Eukaryota > Viridiplantae > Streptophyta > Magnoliopsida > Solanales > Solanaceae > Solanum > Solanum lignicaule. Next base: position 13,747 of record JAJOOF010003775.1, read on the forward strand.
AAGAGGTTGTTTTGCACGGAGATCAATAACACAAGGATTAATAACGTAAGAATTAGTAATGCAGAAATTAGTAGTGTAGAAATTAGTAATACATGGTTTATTTTTCTCAAGTGCTTGGTTCATTATTTTCCACCTCATCTTATGTTTGGATTAAAACTCTATAAAAAGAATTTCCTTCCAATTATACCCTTGAATTATTATTATGTAATTGGATCAAGGTAGATAATTGTCGGACAATATTATTGTTTATGACCTTCTAACTAATTAGGAGAAGAACAATTTTGTTCTCATGTTTGTTATTTTTTTCACTTGAATTATTTGAGTATAAATAATTGTCATCTTAATAAATTGATCACTCACAAAATGTCAATTTTCAATTTAAAAAGATGGACCATCTATTTTTAAAATTGAAAAGACGGTAAATAATAGTAAAATTGAGTAAACCATCTAACATTTACACATATAAATTGCAAGTTATAGTTTTAATATGTATACAATTTTATAAATTGTTTAAAATACAAATAATTAGAAAACCACACATACACATTTGCCTTTTTAATTAGTAAATGTTAAACAACTCACATTTCAAATATCGTATTGATTTCTATCGGAATTATTTAGTAACAAACAATTCTCTCTAAATAATTTGTAAGCTAATTTATTTAAATAAATTTACTAGTACAAATATAAAACATAAAATCAAGAAAAAAATAAAATGATTAAAATGATTTGAGGGATATTTTTGTCTTTTACATAGACTTATCTCATGGTATTAAATTCTATGTATTACTAATACCTCCAAAGGGAAGGTATTAGTAATACATCTTCTAATACCATGTAAGGTGTATAACTAATCCATGGATTTGTTATACATAGGCCGAAATTCTTACCAAACATGGTACTAAATAATACCATACATAATACATGGACTATTTATCATAATACTGCCTACCAAACGACCCCTAAATAGACTCAAATTTTAAATCATTGTAATAACAATTATACACACTTTGGATAGAGATGGATTTTAGAATTTTAATTATACTACTTTTTTTTTATGTGAGTTTGATCATCACAATTAAGATTTCAATTTTATGAATTTTGAATTAATGTGTGAGTTATTAGTTTCGTCCTTGAATTGATCAATATAAGTAATTTCAAGTACAAATGATGAAATAAAAAGAAGGTGCTTTGATGAGAGTAAAAGTCTTGAGTTTATTGAATCTTTTCGAAATGATCTTGATTTGTTTTGGTCTTATATTGTGCAGGTATTAGTAATATCTTTGCTAAATGGGTCAAGCGAAATTATGTCGGAATTAGAGCTAAACGAATCAAGAGATTAAGAAAATTACACTTTATTGGAGTGAAAAAGCTCACATGATCGCACATCATCAAGTTTCAATCACAAGGGAAAAAAAGAATGGGCGTTGGCAGCCCTATGTGGTCAACAAGATTAAGAAAATTACACTTTATTGGAGTGAAAAAGCTCACATTATCGCACATCATCAAGTTTCAATCACAAGGGAAAAAAAGAATGGGAGTTGGCAGTTGGCAGCCCTATGTGGTCAACAGCGCGAAGTGACTCCAACTGTGTACCCGCGCAGGACCTTGATGAAATAATCCTAAATTAAGGATATTTTTGAAATTTTAAAGAGGAAGACTTCATGCTTTATAAGGAGAACTGGTCCCAAAGCTTAGGAGAACTTGAAAAAGCAGAAAAATCACAAGACGCAAGAAGAAGAACGAAGAATGAAGAAGGGTACACCACTCTTAATTGATAGTTTTATGAAATAATCAAAAGAACTTGAAAATTATTGTTAAGGATTGGAGTTAGAAAGTATTTGCAAGAAGCTTTCTTAAAACTAGCCCTTCCGGAACATCTATACACATGTTTACTTTGTTACATGACTAAGTCTATTGGAACTCAAATTCAAAGAGTTTTATTTATTGATAGAAATAGTAATCAACTTTTGTATTCGTAAGAAGCAAAAATATTTATTTTTGAACCTTGAACTATAGCTTATTCTTAAATTGTAACTTTGCTATCCTATTCACCGTGTTCCTAATTTCTTTAATTGATAATCAAATTTTGATATTTTTCTCAAGTTCTATTGCCTTACTAGTGTTAAAATAATTTACATTCTTCAACATAGTGATTTTACCACACAACTCTCAAGATTTGACTTTCTGGATAATACTCAAGGAAATTATATTGAATTTCTACTAAAATCAATCCATGTAGATACGATTCTTGACTATACTAATTTTAACTAGCGAAGCGCTTAGATATATTGTGTTTTGTGCTGGTAAATTTTGGTGTCGCCGTCGCCAAGAATTGGCAACAATTAATTTTCGATAGATTCTTTTGTGTTAATTCATATTTTTATTTGTTTATTTTTAATTAACATCTCTAGTTCGCTATTTTCACAGGCAAAAAATACTAAACCACAACTATGATGTCTGACATGATCTTTCTCAAAAGAAATCATCAGATATAACTCAAAGTTGACAAGAGCTCTACGCTTGCTTAAGAAGGAACTTGTTGAGAGGATTTTAGGGCAATCTCAAAGTTAGAATACAATAGCTAATTTGTTGAAAGCATGACTCTAGATGACCCACTCAATCATCTTAATCTAAATCGTCCACCTGAAGTGGAAGATAATGCAAAACAAAAGTTTTTAGAAAGTCACCAGGTAATTGGAAAGAAAAGAGAAAATACTCTTGTTTCTTTCGTTGAATTTCTTATCAAAATTAATTTTTATTAGTTTATTATTTTTTGCACCTAATTTTTATATTAAAAATATTATAATCAAGTTTGTTAAATTATTTTGTAGGAATCTATGTTAAATTACTATTCTTAAAAATAGTATTTCTGACACGCCTTAAAATACAAAAATTTCCAAGTATTTCGGTAATTTTCCAAATATTACTAACAACATTTCAAATCCAAATTATATTATAGTAATAAGTTTTATATTACTCAAGCACAATCATATATGTGTGACATCACCGAAAGATATGATTTAACGAATGTGATTGCTCCTTCTTTAACTAGAGAGCGCTTCTTCCTCAAATGGAGATCCACGCGATGTAAATTTGAATTAATCGACCTCTAACTAAATCAATTAAACTTTAATATAGATATCAAACATCGAATAAAAATCAAATAATAAATAAATATACGTATGCCACTAGTCAAACTAAAAGGGTATATATATATATAGTCCCACATGACCAAACAGAGGTTGTAGTGCACGTGTTTCATGTTCCTATTTTAAAATGTGAACAAACATTATTAAAGCACGCTCTATTATTCATATTTTTGGATTTTGGGTCTTTCTCGAACTACGTAAATACCGAAGGCTTATGTACTATAAAAAAAAATCCTTTTATAATATATTTTTTAAGTTTATAGTAATAAATGAATTATTAAAGCAGAGTTAACATTAAGTTCGAGGTATTATGAAGACAAACTTAAAAGTGGAGGTTTCAACTTGAGCAAGACCAAGATAAAATATGTAGCGCGCAAGTTCAGTAACCTGACTCATGAAGCAAAACATGGATGTAAGACTTGATTCACAAATCATTCCTAAGAAATGAAGTTTCAAGTATCTGGGTTAGTAATTCAAGACAACAAAAGAAATTGATGATGATGTTACACATCATATTAAAACATAATGGATAAAATAGAGGTTTATAAGTTCATTTATGGTATTTTGTGTGATAGAAATGTGCCACTAAGGTTGAAAGTTAAGTCTACAGAGTAGTAGTTAGATCAACTCTGTTGTATAGACTGAAGTGTTGGTTAGTCAAGAACGCTCATATCAAAAAGATGGAAGAATAAAAAATGAGGATGTTGTGATCGACGTATGGACATACCAAGAGAGACAAAATTAAGAATGAAGATATTTGAGATAAAGTTGAAGTGACCTTTGTGGTGGATAAGATTCAGAAAGAAAGATTGAGATGATTCAAAGATGTGCAGAGGACTACATGACTGCCCCTAGTAAGAAAGTGTGAGAGGTTGATTTTAGTGGGGCTCGAAGAGAGGCAAAAACATGTCAAAGAAAATGAGGAGAGTTTATTCAATAGAACATGATGCAATTTTAGCCTACTGGCAACATGACCCTTAATAAAAGGATGGAAAAGTCAAGTATTAAAATCGAGGGTTAATAGGTTGTTGATCATATCCGTTTTCCATCATAAGAGTTCTACTATTATTTTTAAGTTGCTTATTCTTAGATCTTTAGTATTTTTTAGTTCGTTTCTTTTATTTTATTTATCTATTATCTTGTGGTGTTACTGTTTGTTGTTATTGCTTTTTCTTTTTCATCTTTCCTTAAATTAAGGATCTAGCGAAAACAATTCTTTTATCATCATAAGATAAGATTAAATATGTATAACACTATCTTTTTCAAACCTCATCCGTGATAACATATTGAACTTTTGGTTGTTGTTAAACAATAACTTTTTAGTGTGCGGAAAATAATACTTACTAATAATAGCTTATCAACAAGGATTGTGGTAGAGTGATAAATATTTTTTTTATCATTAATCAAAGGTTTCAGATTCAACCTCCCTAAGTATGAAGTAGCTTTTCTTAGAGAGCGTCTTACCTCCAATCTAGGACTTTTCGACGCAAATCCGACTTTAATCAAACTCCAATGTGGATACCAAATACTGAATGAATATATTTTTTTAATAATAATAACTTTAAGAGAATTATATTAAATGTCTATTTTCTCTAACTCCTACATTTTGTTTGGATAGTTATTACATATTGTTTCATAATGTATCGTATTGTATTATATGGTAACAAGAAAAATAGGGGACAAGATAAGCTATTGTGAAAATATAGTGATAAAATAAAATTATTAAATAATAAGTAAAGATAATACAAAGTTATAACACGATCATACTAAATAATATTAAATATATATCCAAATTAACAATACAATGCGATGCGATACGATACAACAAGTTATCATCCATCCAAACAAGGTGTTATAGTAAATGTGAGTATATAATGGGGTTATGTACTTTAATGCCAAAAATCTAACATAGTATACATCTGTCTTCTTCCAAACCTAAAACCCCAAAAAGAAAATCCAATTGCCAGCAACAGCTCCACTTTATTCACCTGTTCTTTGACCTATCCATTCATATTATATAATATATATATGTATATATACACACCTATATCATCACCATTTTCTTTCATATACCCTATTAAAAACTATAAAGTTAAAGACTTGTGGATCCAAGAATTTACACTTATTAGCTGAAAAAGATTACAACTTTGGAGTATCCCAAGAACCCCATTAGTCTCTTCTTTCTAATTTTTGTGTTGTGACTGAAAAATTTGAACTTTGGGGGTATTTCAAGAACCCCATTAATCTCAGATTTTTTGTGTTCTAACTGAAAAATTAAAACTCGGGTCAAGTGAAGAATGGGGAATTATAGGGTATGTGTGTGTTTCTCACGCAAATTCAAGGTAACAGAGGCAGAGCCACCAACAGATGTGAAAGAGGCATTTAAGAAATATGGTGATGGTGGGAACCAGATGAGTGCAGAACAGTTGCTGAAGTTCTTGATTGAAGTTCAAGGAGAGACCCAATTGACTGTTGCTGATGCTGATGCTGTTGTTCGACAGATCCTTCAGAAAAGACACCCCATTACTAAGTTAGCTCGCCAGGCTCTTGCTCTTGATGATTTTCATCATTACCTCTTTTCTGCTGACTTTAATCCCCCAATCAATTTCAAGGTACTCCCTCTGTTGTTTCAATTTGTTTGTCTGGTTTTGACTTATACGGAGTTTGAGAAAGTGAATAAAGTTTGAGTCTTGAGGTCTAAATATATGTGGAATGTATCAAAATAACCTTTAATCTTGTTGTCTCAAATATGTGAGTTGTTTGAAAGGGAAAGAGTGAGTGTATCCTTGCTTTTGTTGTGTTGGGTCTTTTGTCTTATTTAGAGAAAACTTAAGTTATGTGCACTGACAAAGACAGTTTCAAATTGAAGTCTGATGTGATAACTTGGAAATGGAAGCCAGTTAGTGACACTGTCAATGTATATAAGTTGAATCCATTTTGGGAAAGAACTCAAAGTTTGAGACTTTGAGTGAGATTTCCCTTTTTGGTTAAAACTATTCTCGGCTCTTTGCATAGATGAAGAACATAGTGAAATGAGATACTTGGTGTGAATTGCCGAATCCTGTGAATCAATGCGTCTTTGAACACAAGTTGTGCCCGAAGCCATTAGGCCGAGGGCACATCTGCCTGAGCATTACTAATTGCATCGCCCAAAACCAAATATTCTCAAAAGAATTTCCCTTTTTGGGTGTTGAAAGTTACTACTACCTTTTATTAATTAAGCATTATTTGAAGTGTGTGCTTTGTATACAATGTTAACTTGCCAAGTTCTTATTCTTGGAGATTTCCATCACTATCTCTTCTCTGCTGACCTTTATTTGCCGATCAAGTTTAAGTTACTCTTGCTCTTATTGTTGGATCTTTGTCTTATTTGGAAATGCATAAAGTTATGACTTAAGAGTAACTTTTCCCTTTCCTGGTTTCTCAGAGGCTGAAATTTAGTCCTTTTACCAATTAAGCATTATTTGAAGTGCCTACTTCTACACATTATCCTTTTGGGAAATGGGGTAACCAAATAAAGTTGGAACTTAAACCTGATTATTTCTACATGAGGAGAATGAGCAAACTTATCCTTTTCTTTTTTGGATCTTTAATAGAGTAAAGAGGCTTGCCTAACTACAAACAGGAAAATGGAGGGCATTCTTCAATAACATGATCAGTAGCTAGGTCGGCACTTGGGTGTAGTGTTAAATGAGCTGCTGTGGACTGAATATAGCAGAATGGATATAGACTATTATATAGCCGAGTTCAAGTATATTGGAATTGAGGTGTAGTTGATTGAATGATTGATGTTTTGCGTTTCTTGAAATATTCTTATCTCATTACGTATGCCTCTTTCAGGTTAACCATGATATGAACGCTCCACTCTCTCATTATTTTATATTCACTGGACACAATTCTTACTTGACTGGGAATCAGCTGACGAGTGACTGCAGTGATGTCCCAATTATAAAGGCACTGAAAAAAGGTGTAAGGGTGATAGAGCTTGATATATGGCCAAACTCCGACAAGGATGACGTACACGTACTTCATGGAAGGTTTGTGCATCTCCTGCCTGTTGTAGCATTTTGTTGAAGCCTAGCTATTAGAGTGGTCTGTTTTCAAGCAAGTCTTCTCTTTTCCAAAATTAGCAGTCTAGCCCTCTGGCGCACTTAGATGGTTTGAAATATTGCATTGTGACTTTTCTTATTAAATGCTCACCCTTCACCACCCAAGTATTCAGACATTCTTGTTGTGCACTTAGACGCTACATTAATGCTTAATTATGCTATGGTCTTGTGCTTGCATGAGTGGACTCAACTGTAAAATCTAAAACTTATTAACTAGACAAACGATAACCACTACTCCAACGTCTCAGTGCACCTTTTCAAGCTCCAGGTACAATCTTGGCAAGCTGCCTTTATCTCTCCTCTAATGATCCCTCTATAATACTATCTGATGGGATTGTGTTATGCTCCAAGTCCTTCTCAAGTTAAGAACCAGTGGTTTTTTTTTTTATGACCGTGGTGTCCTGACCAGCTTTCGTGCATCTCGACTAATTCCATGGGATACCTACCACCTCCCACCTCCCTCCAGTGTTTCTTAATCCACTACATAAGATTTCTTCAGAAATTTCTTGCTCTTGGTATGAATGCAATTGATCCAGATTAGACTGCCTTCATTATCCAATTATCGGCCCTGTTTTCAAGTTTATCACTTCATTTATCTGCTTCCATGAGTTTTGCTGACATAGATTTAATCTAGAGCATGAGTAGAATGGAACCGAGTGAAGCTAGTTGCTATCGTAACTCACTTGACTTACCCCAAAGCCAGATCAGACATTTCTTCCACTGTTTACTCTTCTAGTACCAATCAAAATGAAGATTTTATTTGGTCTCAAGGTAATGAATCGTTTTGTCTTCCTGGCATGCGGACCAGCAAATAAAAGATTTTGTGGGGGATTAAATATACAACTGGAATAGGTTGTATATGTACATGTTTTTGCTGAAGGTAAAAAGGGTGGCATTGTGTAAGTCTTTGATTTTTGGAGATCCTATTACCTTCATTGTATGCCAGTTAAATGAGAAGACATCAAGTTCTTCTAAAATCAATACTCTGCTCTAACCGTCATAATGTTTATCCCATTCAATTAGGTTCTTTCATAATATGATATGAAACTGAATGATGAAGGTAAACTCAACTTCAAATTGTACTAGAACTATTACTCAACACAAGCCAAAAAATAAAATGAACTTTAATTAACTCATACAGTAAACTGTTACTAATCTTCTGAAAGTGGACAGAAATGTCTATAGACAACAACAACATACCCAGTGTAATCCCACAAGTGGGGTCTGATCTTATCCTACCTCATGGAGGTAGAGAGACTGTTTTCGAAAGACCATTGACTCAAGTGCACCAAATCAAAATAGTTATGATTGAGGAATACGGCAATGAAGAAAACATGGAGCCTAATACAGAAAGCAATACAAAGCATACAAAAGGGAACAGTAACAACAGCATCTATAGACAGCTATTAAAAATGCCTGCATGCTTACAAAAGTTTCTAGGATGTACTCTGACTGGCTCTACTCAATCTGGAGACTGCCTTTGTGGCTTTGAATGGAACTTTAATACATCATCTTGTACTTTCTGGTGGAAGCAACATTAATTCATGTAGGGTATTGGATGATCATCACTGGCTGTAAATGTAGGCTTAATTGAATGTTGACAGAATATACTAGGTCTCTGTTTGGCTTGTCCTTTTTTATGGCTTTATTTTTTGTGCTTTTAGCAGTAGAGTAGTTCATGCGGCGCTAATTCAAGTAGTCCCTAAACCCTGTACCCCCAGTGAAAGTCTTGTTGGTTATGCTAGTTTGTTGAGTAGATGTAGTGACTAGAAACTTTGCATAACAGGACCTTGAGAGTCCGTAAACTTCTAGATTTAATCATTATATTCGTGCAAGTATCATGCTATCTGCTACCCATTCCGCCTTTTCCTTATTGTGCTAAACGTGAGTTATATCTAACAAGAAGCCTAGGTTTCTCTTATAATTCTTTTTCTTTTTTTTCATTGAAGTATTGAAATTAATATTTTAAGCTAGGAGTTACTACAATGAGTTGAAGTGTAAAATTACTCTTTTTTTAGAGTTTTACTGTTCTTGAGCTCAAAAGATGAAGCTCTGAATTGATGTTGTGCTTAAGATTGGAGTTTTGGAGTTGAATGTGCATGGAGATTATAAAATTACTAAAATGACTTGTGCGAAGTGCGAACTTCCCGCACTTAACACTTCCATTACAAATCTTCAAGGACAAAAATTGAGGGACAATAAGATGGCCCTTGTTGGTTGTAATGTATTAGAGATTGCAGCATTTATATTTACTAATTTTCTTGATTATTTCCCATGAAATTTTTGTAAGTTGCTTTTTTGCAAAATGTAGGACAGTGACAACCCCTGTGGAATTAATAAGATGTCTCAAGTCAATAAAAGAACATGCATTTTCTGCTTCTCCTTACCCTGTTGTAATAACACTGGAAGATCACCTAACGCCTGATCTTCAAGCTAAAGTGGCTCAGGTGATTTTCTATTTCTTGCTTCTATGCCTTCTTTCTTCAGTTGTGTCGTTCCTCCTTTTATTGGTTATTGAGATGTTCCTTTCTAATGTTTTACTTGTAGATGCTTACTGAAACATTTGGAGAAATGCTCTTTGTTCCTGAATCTGATAGTCTAAAGGAGTGCCCTTCACCAGAAGAACTAAAGCATCGTATTATTATTTCAACCAAACCTCCAAAAGAGTACCTTGAAGCCAGTGCTAGTGTTTGTAAAGACAGACGAAATAGCTCTCAGAGGTCAAAGGATTCCGAGGATGATGTATGGGGTTCCGAGCCTTCAAGCTTGACAGCTGATCAAGAAGAAAATGAAAAGGTCTTCTGGAAGTGGAATTCTTCACCTTATTCTCCTTGTATGGTCTAACATGCAACTACTTATGATAGTCATGGTTTGGATTCATTTTCTGCAGAGCGATAGTGATAAAAGTTATGAAGATGACGATGATGCCACTCACAGAGGACATGTGGCATCCGCTTATAAACGCCTTATTGCCATCCATGCTGGCAAACCTAAAGGTGGGTTAAAGGAGGCATTGAAAATCGATCCTGATAAAGTAAGACGCCTAAGTTTAAGCGAACAGGCTCTCGAAAAGGCTGCTGAATCTCATGGAACCGAAATTGTGAGGTTTGTATTACAGCATAACAAAGCAAAGACAGTTGAGGTAGCTTTAAACCGTCAGTAGAGTTGTCATGGATTTATATCCTAATTGTGTGCTGAATTTTTTTTCTAGGTTCACACAAAGAAACATTCTAAGGGTGTACCCCAAAGGTACTAGATTTAACTCCTCCAACTACAAGCCACTAATAGGTTGGATGCATGGAGCTCAGATGGTTGCATTTAACATGCAGGTTTGGTTGAGTTTTCATTTGCTCACATAATACCATGTCTTTTTTGTGGTTGATGCTTTTTACTATTTGTTCAATAACATCTCATTTCGTTAAAATAATGCTGATTTATGATCAGTGTTTTCAAAGGCGCACTTAAAGTGTGCTTCAGCCCGGAAGAGAGGCTCAAAACATGTTGAGCGCTTCGCCTCGCTTAATGTGCACTTCAGTCTCGTCATCAAGGTTCTAAGGCATACTTTTTCTTGCCAATGAGCCTCTGACACTAACAATTGAAATTTCACTTTATTGTTGAAAAAGTTCAATTTCTTTGTCCATATATTTGTCATTCATCCTTATAATTGTTTGTCTTGTACTAAACATATATATTTATGTTTTTTTTACCTTTGCTCCTTTTTTCATTAAAGCCCACACTTTATTTGCACTTAAAGCCCCAACGGACCTTAGAGCTTTTTTGCGCTTTTTGCTTTTGATAACACTATTCTTGATATATGTTAAGCTCATCACTCTTCTTCTCTGCATTTAGTGCTATATAGGCATATGAAATGAAGCTTTGGTTCCTTAAATTGCATTTTGGGAATTCTTAACCACACTTAGATAGCGCTTGATAGAGCAAAGAACTGCAAAATCTGTGTCAAGTCAGTTGTGCTTCTTCAGATATATATGCTCGTTCGATATTCCATCTAGTTTCATTAGTATTCTTCACCCCTTTCTGATAAGAATGGTTGGGATCATTTCTGTTTTCCAGCATTATTGGCTGTCGAGACTTGGAACTGTAGCGTAGATCATAATGCCTACTAAAGCATCTCCGAACTGGCATTATCCAACTAATCAAATACTTCTGCTTGATTTACTGTATTGATTCTTTGATTCCTAAATGGCTCATGCTAGCGATTCTATCTTCACTAATGCTTTTTATGTATGCGTGCTATATTTCAAACTTGCTATCAGCTTATCACATTTGAACAGATATTTACAAATTTTACTGAAGAGAATCATATTGGAACTTCTGTTGATTTCTAACTGAAGAGAATCATGTATTAACGACTGTGACAGGGATACGGTAGAGCACTATGGTTGATGCACGGGATGTTCAAGGCAAATGGAGGCTGTGGTTATGTTAAAAAGCCTGATTTCTTACTGAGTGTTGGTCCTAATAATGAAGTTTTTGATCCTAAAGCAAAGTTGCCGGTTAAGAAAACCTTAAAGGTAACCAAATGACTGTGAATACAACATCATTTAATGCTTGCGAGTACTTATGTTCTCATTATTGGACAGGTGAAAGTATATATGGGAGATGGATGGCATTTAGATTTTAAGCAAACTCACTTTGATTTGTATTCGCCCCCGGATTTCTACACAAGGGTAAGCTGACTGTGTTCATTCATAGACACCATTGTTCCTTCTTTCACTGTTTTGATGATGTCCTTAAAATTTAAACCTTAACATGCAAGGGCATGAGAAAAGCTCGTCAAATTGCATTGCCAACTCAAGAAACTGGTTGTAATGAATTTTCGAAGCCATAATTTTAGAAGTGCAACAGATTCTTGATAAGAACTTGGGGTTTGCCCATGATGTACGGTTGGTTAAATATTTTGGAAAACAAGTTTCGTAAAAATGAGGAAAACGAGTTCCCTAATGAAGGGAAGGAAAACAAGCCCTACTAACGATATTCTACCTCAATTGTGTCCTTCCCACCCTCCAACACAGCTCATCTTTACCCCACTCCCCATAGCCCTCATCTCCACCATCTGACACCCCTACCTCCCATAGTATTTATCTAAATTATATACAAATGCTTTTAGGATAATAATTATTGCTTACCTACCAACCAAACACAAGAAAACAAGTAGGAAACCCACTTATTTTCTAGAAAACATTTTTCGAAAAACATGTTCCTTCATACCGAACACACCCTTAAAGGTTGAACGCATCAAATTTAAATCATGAATCCGCCTTTGTTTACAGGTTGGGATAGCTGGAGTACCTGCTGATGAGATAATGAAGAAAACAAAGACTAAAGAGGACATATGGACGCCGGTTTGGGATGAAGAATTTACCTTCCCACTGACTGTACCCGAATTAGCTTTGCTGCGAATTGAAGTACACGAATACGACATGTCAGAGAAGGACGATTTTGCTGGCCAAACATGTATACCTGTTTCGGAGCTGAAACCTGGTATACACACAGTTCCACTCTGTAACAGAAAAGGTGAGAAATACAATTCCGCGAGGCTACTCATGCGCTTTGAGTTTGTATGAGGGTTCTTTAGTGTTGTGTGCTTCTCGAGCTTTCGTATTTTTGGATGTCGTCGGATGATATTTGTCTACATTCTAGGAGTTTGTAATAATGTCACTAAGCTCTCTCCTTGTGGATGAAGCTTGTATTGCAAAAAAAAAAGATTTCCATGTGGCTTTGTAGTTTGTACAGTACACTCTACTAGTAAACTAGATTTTTCAAGTTCCATTTGTGTTGTGATTGCTGTTGAATCTTTGTGAAGTACAAGTCTTTTTCTGATGAGTCAATTCGGGTTTGAAAGCGATATTTGTAGTCGATAACTTGATGAAATTACCTGGTACCTATGTTGGTGGGGAGTAGTAGGTACCCGATGGGATGGAACAATTGAGATGCGTGCAGGCTAGTTGGGACACCACTATTGTCAATTTTATGTTGGTATACAACCTTGTGTTTGGCATTTTTCTTTCACATGTTCCTCTTAGATCTTAGTCAATCACAAGTTCACAACTCATAAGGTGGCATGGTATGAACCGCCTAAACAAAAACAATCAATTTAGATATTCACGATCAAGAAGTATGGGATTCTCTTTCAAGAAGGCTCGAATACCAACAAACGTCTATTATATTGAATTTACCCGATGAGTCCCATGTTGGGTCAAGTGGGGACAAAAAATAGTTTTTCTGATGTGTGGGAATCCAATAAAAGAAGACATTGCATATCAAAAGTAGATTCAGCTAATGCCAGCCAGAAACCTTGCTATGTTGTGTTTTTTTTAATTTGGTATTCTGAATTCATATTGGTACTCCGACTAAAATGTTTTTTCAAGGTTCGAACTCAAATTTTCTAACTAAAAATGAAAGGATGTTTATCTATTCCAAATATTGATGGCAAAATGTGGCAACAATATTCTTTTTATATGCTTGTTATTATTTTTTTTAACTTGGAAGCTATAAATAAGCAAGAAAGTGATGATTTTATTTCGAAGTTAATTAGACATTCATGTTCTATCACAATTGGATGTTTGTACCATTTGTACTATTTATGACTTTTGAGAATCTAATTAAATATAATACAACAAGAGTTTATTGACAATAATGAAACATTGGATAGAGATTTCATAATACTATGTTCATGAGATTAAAAAAAAATAATTTTTTTATTGCATATAAATAATAATAAGTGTAAATATTAGTTGAGGGCGTAAAAAACTAACAGATATGAAGATCAATGATGAAATAAATGATATTTTATTTTCAAATATTATCTCGACTATTATCATTTTAATATATAGTTTTTCTCATAACAGTTTTGGTTGATTTTTCATTTTCATTAGAACTCGTATTAGAATAAAATCAAACATTTTTTGTAATAAAATACAAGTTCTAAACAATAGAAATAACCAAGAAAACAAAATTGAGAGAAGAAAAAGCAAGGGAAATTATTAATAAGAGGATAAATATTTCACTTAAACTGCAAAACATCCTCTTAATATTCTATTCAATTGTTTGCAACAATTTGAAGTTTTCTAAATAAAGGAAACATTTGTTAAAACAAAACTATTTTAATAAATAGTTTTATATATTTTCTTTTAAATTTATCTGGTAAAAAAAGTTACTTATCCTTTTTACCAGAATAATTGAAGATTTTAGGATCAGATTGATAATAAACAATATCTCCATTGTCACTAACATAATGATCCTTCTTCATGCTTTTCACTAAATTTTCAACCAAATGAAATGGAATTGCCCCGGACTTTTTTGGCTCTCTATAATATTTTCCAAATACTGGTTTTGCTGCTTTTGTCTGTACAAAAAAAAAAAAAAAATTATGTATTAGTAAATTAATTGAAAAATAGTAATAATAGATAATAAAATAATTTTTATGATCAAACGAAAAAAAAATTACCGCTTCCACAAGGTGATAATGAGGTATTTGAGGGAAAAGATGGTGAATAACATGGGTGCCAATATCATGGTGAATATTATTAAAAACACCATAATCGCGATCAACTGTAGTTAATCCTCCTCTTAAATAACTCCACTCCTATATTTTCCAAGAAAAAAAAATTATTAGAAAATTTTCAAATAATTAAAAATAAATAATAAAATTTAAGTTATATATACCGACCTTGCCACGATACCAAGGCAGCTTTTCTTCATGACCATGGTGATGCAAATATGTGACAGAATCCAACCACATCACAAAAATCTATCAAATAAAATTTTAAAAAATCAGGCCAAGTGGGACATAATAAAGTGACATCTCATAAATAAAACTTTTAAAATTCCTATAATTATTTTTTTTTAAATCCATTTTTATGAAGAGTTTAGTATTATAAAGAACCACACGTACAAATGCCCCCACAGACATGACTATGTTATGTCACTTTCAAATAATGACAAAACACCTAAGTTTCAATGAAATAATAAAGAAGTTTGTACGACTGACCATATAGGGAATTCCGTAAAGCTTAAGCAGTTGGAGAAAGCCAACGACGGTAGAAAGATAGAAGAGGAGAGCAACCATGAGTGTCCAACACAATGTTGATGTTACAATAAATTTTCTCTCATTTGCTTGAAACAAATCACTGTATGGATTAAAATGAGAACCTTTTTTTCCTGGACTTCTCCTCATCTGTATCACCAAAAATAAAATTATAAACACAAATTCAAATAAGAAAAAAAATTCTAAAAATTACTTATTATATTTGAAAAATCATCAAAAATATTATTACCAAATATAATGGATATGCTATTAAGGGAAAAGGTATCTTGAATCTAAAAAGCTTTGTTGCATAATCCAACTCCTTGTATAGCTTTTCTGGCATCTGCAAAATATATATATATATATAAAAAGGAATTTTTTTTATATTTATATTAATTAGGGAAAATATTTACCGGCACCCAAGATTCATCAGCTTCAACATTTCCATGATTTTGATGATGAGTTTTGTGGCTAATTCTCCTACAATATTTTTCGGAGGAAAAATAAACATTAGTTTGCATAAAACAAAATTCATTCAGAGTTATCATCACATGACCAGAAGGTCATCCAAGTCATGAAAACAACACTCATATGGTCCAATCCAACCTCATAAAAAACGAAATCTTAATACATCAAACTCAGATAAAGAGAACCAACCATCCATGATAGGGCACAAGGATAAAAGAATGAAGAATGTGTCCAACCACACTATTCAATAATGCACTATCAGAAAAACTTCCATGACCACTACAAAAAAAAATAAAAAAATACACATCAAGTCAATTTAACATAAACAAATTATACATCAAAAAAAAAAAAAAATTTAGTTGACTTACCAATCATGACCAAGAACAAAGATTGCCCAAAACATAGTACCTTGTAAAATCCAATAAATTGGCCAAAATTTCCAATTATCAAAGAAAATGGCCATTGCTACCAAAGCAAAAACAATAATAATATCTCTAAGAACATAACTTAAAGATTTCCATGGATTTTTAATCCAACAATGCTTTGGAATTGCAGCTCTTATTTCAGATAACTTAAATGGAGGTAAAGCACTTGAATCAAATTTCAATTCCAATTTTTCATTTGGAGAAATAAAATCCACTCCAAGAGACCCCATTATTGTCAACAACCCTGTGAACAAAAAGAACAATGCACTACTTGTGAATTTATAGCAATGAGCTGAGAGACAGAATTTAAAGTTTATCAATTAATTATATAATTAGAGTCAAAGATACTTGTTTTGTTATATTCCATACCTTTAATTCTTGATTTACATCATTAAATTCCAGATGTAGAGTAGTAATAACATGTTTGACTAAACAGACTATATATATTTTACTAATAAACTACATTAATGTAAACATATCTACTTTATAATTAGTCAAATTCTCAAGTATATAAATGTGCGTCACAAAATGCACCGACTCTAAATTTTGAGTTGATATAAAGAGCAGAATTCGCGGACTCTAAAATTAGATTGGGTACATAAGAAAGGAATAAAAGAATAAAGCAAAAGAGATATTTTACGAAAGAACGTAATCTGTTTTATTCGGAATTTCAGCAATAAAAAGTGTAGTGTGAAATGAAAGGTTGTTATAAAACAGAATATAATATATAGTTCAAAAAATCAGAATAAAACATATCGTGGCCGACACATGCAGTATTTCACTTTATTAAATATAAAAGTCATAGGGAAAAATACAAGAAAAAAACTAAACATGAAGTAATGGTACAAATTTAGGAAATATTATGTGATTTTAATATATTTGATCGCGCTGTCGAAATAATTATAATCTCTATGTCACGTATAAAGAATAGGAAAATTACACAAATTAGATCATCTATTAAGCAAAATATTTATTCAAATTGAACTAAAAAATTACACAAATTAGATCTATTAAGCAAAATGTTTATTCAAATTGGACTGAACTCATGCATTAAACCACTGCTTCTTCATTTTTGATACCATCCATGTATATAATGGTATCAAGCAGTAATTGAGCAATTATGTCACTAAAATGTTGCTTGTTCCTCCTTGATATCATATACTCTGATGGTATCAAGAAATAACTGAATAGTGTCCATCAAAATAGATATATACTTTACTTTGATAGTATCAAATGGTAAACACACATTAATAATTAAAATCAGGAATATGAAAGAGGAAATAGTCACTTGCAAATAGTTTCACTTTTGTATTTGAATACAATTATTCTTTTTCCTAAAAATTATAAATTAGAGGCCGATCAATCTAAATGAAAGTAGACCAATATAGTATATAAGAATAAATATGAAAATAGTGTTTTTATTATGGTCAAATAGAAATAATATGAATAACGAATCAGTACTATACTACTCTAAATAAAAAAGGTCCAAACAGAATGAAATTGTCCTAAATGCCCCTCAGCTAATTCTTTCGAAAATATGGTTGGGAACCAAGTTATCTTAGGATTAATTATCCTGGAATAGTTACCCTGGGATAACTTATCCCACCATATATATGGGATAACTTATCCCATCACTATTGTATAAATGATGGGATAAGTTATCTCAAACATGACAACCAAACAAGACATCAATTTTTTTATCCCAGGACTAATTTTTTATCGCATGACTATTTACTTTTATTTATCCCTCACACCAAACAACCCCTAGGGCTTGTTTGATTGAGAAATAAGTCATTCCAAAATTAATTAATTTGAAATTAGTTATCACACTATTGTTATTACATTCTCAATGTAGATTGTACAATAATAACACTATAATTTTAGAATAACTTACTCATCCTAAAATTAAATCGAGATTAATTATCCCTCAGATAAAACGAGAATGACAATTCGCTCTTGGTATTTCCACAAATAGGATCAAAAGAAGGCAATGTAGAACAAAATTAAACAGCATGAATATGAATCTGAGTCAGTAAATTTCAAATATCAATAAATAAGATACCAAATTATGATAATGAGATTCATAAATCATTAAGAATGCAATAGCTTTAAACAATTTCATATATTTCATAGAAAATTGAGGTGTACCATACAATTAATGCAGAAGAGTTGTTGACGGTGGAGCGGAGAGAGGTGGCTGCTGCTACCCTTATGCTGCTACCAGTGCCGCTGCTTTTTAATATGGAAGAGGAAGCGGCTGGAAACTAGGGTTTTGCGGTTGATGAGAGGTTTTAAGATTTAACATCCTCTCTCCACTTTAGATCTATAGATCTCTTTTTTATTTATAGTGTATGGTCAAAAATATACATATTTGTTTTTTTTTTTCCGGTAAGCAAGATCTGATAACCATGAATTTGTTATAGGAAAATATGGCACAAATTTCTAAATTTAATCTGAAGTTGAATTTTAGAAAATTAAAATATAATAAAAAGACGTTTTTACTTTTTCACTTCAAATTACTCATAAACCATAATTAAAAAAAAACTAACTCTAATGTTATATGTATGGCTAAATACAAGTCTATTTTTTAAATATTATTTTTGAATTTTGAAAATTAAAACTATGTTTTTCAAATTTCACAATAAAACGATAATTTCACTAATTTTTGTCATATTTATTTAAAAGAAATGGCTAACCTTACTTTATTCTAAAATATTTTTTCAAAAAAATAAAAGGTGAAATGTTTGGTCAAGTTTTTGGGGGGAAAATAAGTGATTTTGGAGAATAGGAGAAACTATTTTTCAGAAGCTAAAAAAATGTCTTTTTCCCTTAAAGCATTTCTTTTGAAAATTACACTCAAAACACTTTTAAAACTTTGGGAAAATAAATTTGAACAAAAGTGTTTTTGGAATTCCCTAAATATACATATTTGTTTTTTTTCCGGTAAGCAAGGTATGAATTCTGATAACCAGGAAATTTTTTATTTTTTATTTTTTTTTGGAGTTAAACTTAGAAAAATACGTTTGGCACAAATTTCGAAATTTAATCTGAAGTTGAATTTTAGAAAATTAAAATATAATAAAAAGATGCTTTTATTTTTTTCACTTCAAATTACTCATAAATCGTAATTAAAAAAAAAACTCTAATGTTATATTCATGGCTAAACACAAGTCTAATTTTTAAATATTATTTTTAAACTTTGAAAATAAAATTATTATTTTTCAAATTTTACAATAAAACATGTACAGTCTCACTAATTTTTGTCATGTTTATTTAAAAGGAATGGCTAAGCTTAGTTTTTTCTGAATATTTTTAAAAATAAAAAGTGAGATGTTTGGTCAAGTTTTTGGAGAAAAATAAATGATTTTGGAGGATAGGAGAAGCTATTTTCAGAAGCTAAAAAAATGTTTTTCCCTTAAAGCATTTCTTTTGAAAATTACACTCAAGACACTTTTAAAAATTTGGCCAAATAAATTTGAAGAAAAGTGCTTTTTGAATTTATTCTCAAACACAAACTGATTCTCACTAAAAATACTTTTTAAAAGAATCAATTTTGAAAAGAAAAAAAAACATTTTGTAAAAACGGATAATTTTAGAAGTTTGGCCAAACAGGCTAGAAATCTATGTGTTCTTTATGTTTTAATTTATTTGTCTAATTTTGACTTGATACGAAATTTAAAAAAGTAAATACAAATCAAGACTAAGAGCCCGTTTGGATAGGTTGAAAAAGTAGTTTTTAAATAAAAAATCAAATTTTAAATGACTTTTAAGTCGAAAATAAAAAGTAGGGGGAGTTCTTTTGTTTTTTTTTTACTTTTTAAAGTCATTTTAAACTTATTTTAAGTTATTTTTAACTTTGTCAAACACTCTCAAAAGCTAAAAATAAGTTGAAAGTAGGTTTGACAAACTGTTAAGTCGATTCAAACAAGCTCTAAATACTTTAAGCCATGGATTTAAATTAAATCCAATTTGAGAGAAGTATTGAAAACAATCCTGAACTTAGCGCAAATTATTAATTTTGTCCCGAACTATTGACAGTCTTAAAAGCACTCATCTACTTAACTAATTTAACTTAGATACATCTCCATTGTGCCTCATGACATAGTAAAGTGATCTCAAACTCTTGTAGAACTAAGAGACTTTTAATATAAAAAAATCAAGAGATGTGCTGAAAACACCCCTAAACTTGACAGAGATTTAAAAGTGTATTTAAGTTCAGTTAGTCAAGTAAATGAGTGTTTTAAGGCTGTCAATAATTCAAAAATGAAACTAATAATTCACGCCAAATTTAGAGATGTTTTCAATACTACTCTCATCCAATTTCATTGGGCTAATCTTCAAATAATTATAAGCCTACTCCATTAACCCAAGATTTATTTCACGTATCAAAATGGCATGACGCACCAAATCAAATTAAAGACTAATAAAATAATGCCACATGTTCAAATGATGTGTGACACTCCTAGTCAGATTGAACATCAGTCATACATATCATCATCTAATGGCAATTCGTAAGTCTTTCGCAAATCAAGAAATTTTCATTTTTGGTGGTAATTTAAAGTTTTTCGCAAATTTAGAAGTCTTCATCTCTTTGGGGGGATCCACACGTTTTCATGCCTTTGCTTTTGTGATCAAAATTTGACTTTTTATTGAACATTAGTCATACATATCATTATCTGACGGCAATTCTTAAGTCTTTCGCAAATCAAAAAGTTTTCATTTTTGGATGGTAATTTAAAGTTTTTCGCAAATTTAGAAGTCTTCATCTCTTGGGGGGGTCCACAAGTTTTCATGCCTTTACTCTTGTGATCAAATTTTGACTTTATTTTTATGGTGAAATGCCAACAAGTGATTAGTCAATTCAAATGTAAACAAAGTTTGACGATCGTTAGCAGAACAATCATAGGGTTACATCTTTTTGTTTAAAATTTTATAAAAATTATACCCTGCATAATATTGGAATTAA
>JAJOOF010003776.1:0-21428 GCA_029582545.1 Solanum lignicaule
AGAGTGGATAGTTTGCCATCAGCTACATTCAAACCACTAAATCACATCAAGTACCTCGCAGTTTTGGCAAATAAATATGGTTTTCAACCATAATAACATTTTCCCCATATAGAAACTTTAATTGTAAATACTAACAATAAGTACTATTACCAGTATCTTATAAAAGTTGAAAAACAATATAAAATATACTTGAATGTAGCCAAATAAGATTATCAATATCTTAAAAGTAAAAATTGAGATACATAAGAACAAATTGGCAACAATATGACACTATGTGTATACATGCAAAAAGAAAACCTAATGTTATTCCCAAGTCCAATGAGTCCCCACTCAAGATAAAATATTGTCTTTGGAGATGATGTGCTCACTTGCATCCTCTCAAAATTTAATGTTGAATATCTTCAACGCTTTAAGATTGTGCACCAACCATGGTGTTCAATCATCATGACCCCAATTTCATCAAGTTGCAATCGACAGATCATCATTCGATATGAATCTTCAACAAATCTTATTAATTTCATCAAAAATAACTACATCTCCTTGTTTGGAATATAACATTTTAGTATTCCACATTGGTTGAATAAATGAATCGTCATTGAGTGCGAATTCCCACGTTATTTCTCTCCAACTACCCAACTTTTTAATGTCCTACGATGTATCATATCCGAATATTGAGTTCTTGTAAGTTCTTGTTCTCTATGGTGTATAGCTTCAAAATATTTATATGAAATCCAGATATTTAATAATAAAAAATTATTAAAAAGCATAATACTTATGTGTTGAAGTGTGTAAAATATTATGAATCAATGCTATATGATTTTGTGTATGATTTTTTTAGTCATGATTATAAGATAACCGCTACATTTGGATTAATAACAAGCATAGCCATTACACTATTGAAATATACTCTATAAAAATGAGTCTTGGATAAAGATTGACACTTTTCCTTCTAGTTACCACTTGTTTATGAAAATTTCAGTTTCATTACATGGTACGGTTAACATGATGGAAACTAGATCGGTTAAAGGAAATGGTGGTAGTGAATTTAATAAGTTATCCATCATTTCATTGATTCTGGCTGATGAGATATTGTTGTAACACCTATCCCATCACAATATTGTGGGAGTCATAAGAAGATGTTCAATTTTGCTAATCGTCTCTATCATTTTGTGTTTGCTGAGATGGATTTCTTGGTGTTTTCGCGGGAGAAAGATGGAGAATAATGGACATGGACTAATGTCTTGAAAATTCCTACACTAGGCTCATTCATTGACCTTGGGAATCAAAATGACTACCTAGATGGTATAATATACTTGAAAGAAAATGAGAATATCGTGTGGAGAAAGATGGATAGCGGTTGTCTAGAATATGAGGTGTGGAATAAAAAAGAGAATGAGTTTACCTTGAATCAAATTTCGCCTGCTACATAAAAAAGAGAATGAGTTTAGCTTCCTTTAGAGTTCCATTGGACTAGAAGCTCATGGAAAGTTTAGCTTCCTTTAAAATTTTGTGGAGCTAGAAAATTTTATTATAAAACAGTGTTTTGTTGTTATTTATTATAATTTTTTTTATAATAAATGATGAGACACTTATTTTCTCACAGGCTTAGATTGTTGTGAAGTAGTTAGCAGCTTTTATTATGGCTTGTTAAAGTTAATATTCATTTGACATGCCTCCTTCCGTATTGGAATGTTATGTTATATTTTGTTGAAAGATGTTATTTTCTTGAATTTTTTTAATTTTCATGTCAGGTCTATACTTTAATTCCTAGAATTATACATGAAAATGATTTTTAACACTGAACAGATCTAGATCGTTAATATTTTAGCTAATTTTTAAATTTAATTAAAAATACATTTGAATTCTATTAACCGTAATGTCAAAATTGATGGAAGGAGAAACAAGTTGAAGTGGTGGGGATCAGTTATATAAGTTGTCAATTCTATGAGTTAAAATAAGGAGGAAAGATGCCAATCATATATACGAACGTACCTCTCATTGCTTCTTAATTGGATTTATTAGGAAGGTTTTTAACATGAGACATGATTGTTAATAGAAAGATTTTGCAAAGGGAAATAATAGATACAATGTGTTGCATAAATGCTTAAAAGGTATAGGGGATGCACTATGTAGAAACTTGTGATGAAATCTAGTGCTTTATTCACTTTATATCAGAATGTATAGAATCTTTGTCAGGATGCTGAGCGGACTTTTAAAATGAAACAAATATGAAAGAGTTTGTACAAAATTCTTCGATATTTCTAGTTGTGGAATCATACGCGCCACAAAGTCCTACCTATGTTTATTCAGTATCTTTGTTCGAATTATCAACCTCACAGAAAAATTTTCTCAATCAAAAACTCTTCTTGAAATGTTATACAATACAAAAGAGTATGGTGTCATTTTGCGAAATTCATTTGGTCTAAGACTAGCCACATTTGAGATAACTCTTATATATATACCTTGTGGTGAAACCAGGGTATTAATCATTATCTCCATTTGTTCTAAAATCATATTAAACTCTATTTTCTAAGAGGTCTGGAAAAAGGATATCTAACCACGTATTGTTAGATATCTACATGTATTCCTAGAATCATTTAGATTTTAATTAACTTAATTAGAAAGTCTTTTGCATGTCTAGTTGTTGATCATTTTATACCTCAATTGCATAGTATTCTAGATAAATGGATTGGACCACGAATTATTTTTAGAAAACAAAATTAGGAACATGATTATAACATTCTAATAGCTCACTCGATAAAGATGGGAGCTGCAGGAGAAATCAAAACAAGGCTGCAGCCATAGGTATTATTATAAGTGGAATTGGTAAAATGCTTATGAAGTTCTAGTATCCTACTTTATTCATATGAACAACTACAGTGAAGCCAAATCAGGCTTAATTGGAATATCATGGTTCCTTCATCAGCAATATAAAGCCTTGGAAGTTGAATTAAACCCTCTTTTGGTCGTTGAAATAACAATGGAATTATTAAACCACCATTAAGAATCCAATGAATTATTGAAGATATCAGATCTAAGATTTTCTAATGGAACGTAACAGTTTAATATTGTTATAGGAAGGAAATGAAGTCGCAAATGTATTAACTAAACATGCTACCATTATCTCGGAACCCACAATTTTTCTACCTTTTCTAAATTAGAGGATTTTCCAGTTATGGAAAAGTGGTTAATTAAAAATGAACAAGCTTCAACTAGCTTCATTCAGAAGAAGAGTTGAAAAAAACACAAGTTGGTACTTCGAAATCCCATGATTTCTACTTCTTGATTAGATGTTTTGGTTGTCTTGGTGTGATCTAAGTGCATTTAAGTCCTCTTTTTAGTTTTCTTGGAAGATCTTGTGATCAACACATTAAATTGGAGGAAATGCATTGTTTTTTTCAAATATGTAAAATGTGGCAAGGTATTGTGTGATAAATTCTCAACTATGTTCCATTTATCATGGCATAGACGATCGTATGTAAGACAATATCAAACTTTCAAAGTTGTGGTTGAACCACAAGGATTAGAAGATGATATCGCTCTATAATAGGGATTCTAGAAACATCTAGAGATTATTAATATCGATAATCAAAAATAGGAGTCAACACAAATATGATCTACCAAGATTGGAAATGACAAGGGTTGTGTGCATTATGATTGGGTTTCGACACAATATGTCTTACCCCGAGGCTAGCTCCTAGACATAACACGGGACCTAGGGTCACAAGTAACCCAAAGCTAACCCTGAATCTCACATAGCACAAGCATACTGAAATAACTCTAACCAAGCGGAAGCATAACTGAATAATGAATATGATCTAAAGTAATTCAACTAGGAATATCATAAAGAATAACTGAGTTCAAAGTAGAACAACCCAAAACAACTGAGTTTGACTCTATATCTGAGAGCCTATAATACGGATGAGTTGCTGGAGAGATCCCCAATTAACTCTAAAATACTGAAATAAACAATGAACTAACTAAACCAAAAAGCACAATGAAACGTCCTCGGATGATGAGGACTCATCCCTGACTATCGTTGATATGGTGTCGGTATAGGCTAATCATGTGGCTGAACCTGAGCCTACATCATAATAGGATGCAACATAGAGTACGCGTCAGTACTTGGATGTACTGAGCATGAGGGACGTGGAAAGCTGGTTGAATATACAAACATGCTAAAAGTACTGGTCAGGTATGTACACTAAACTTAACTAAAGTACACAAGCCAAAGATACAATAATGCATAAAAACTAGAATGCAAGTTTAAAATGGAAGCATGCTGAAAAATAGTGAATAAATACAACTACGGGCCTGAAGTACATTACTGAAGCTAATACTGTGGAAGAGTCTATTCACTGAAATAAACCACGTGAGCTAAACATGGAGTCCAATGTATACGCCCCATCGAGAGGATCCAATATACCTTGCTAGGTTATAAAGGCATGAATGTGGCATGATCACTAAAGCTGATGCCCAACAGAGGGTACTTATAAACCTATGAGGGCATGTAGTTCTGGGACGTGAGGGTACACTGAATCCTAGTCCAACTCGGTGCTTAAACACTACTCCAAAACTGTTTACTAGTAGCTCACTTTAAACTGTGGTCCTAAATTCATGAGACATAACTAAACTGGTCTGAAAGAAATTACTGAGAAAAGCTATGGTGTAACACCTCCGATTCAAGAAGACAGAAAAAAGAGGCAACTTTCCAGGACATAGTGCTAGAACCAACGGAAACCACCGACGGTCCGTGGTCTAACACACTAACAGTAGGTGGGGTCCCGTTGTTAGTTTCGAGGACTTAAGGGTCTCTGATCCCACCCACGGCAGACCTATTCGATCAGTGGTTGGACCTACGGACTATAGGTCTAGCTGTTTGTGAGGGTCAACAGCTAAATAGGGCTCTTGGATCAAGTTCAAATGGTCCCATCTTTTACCACAAAATGAATTAGGTGGCCAATGACCTATCAAATTAAATATAAATGAATCCTTTTTCCAACTCCATAGAGTTTGCTAAAATCCAAACTTGGAGTAAAAATTTATGCTCGTTTTAGTGAAGCCCTGTCAAACAGAGCGCAAACCACAACCTAGTTGATGTGCAGTGGTTCAAACGACGGCCTGTCAGTCCCCTTGTGAGTGACACTTCGTCAACTTTAAGTTAGAGTCATTTTTATCTTTTTCCCTATGCTTTGGGAACTTAAACTATGCCATTTGATGCCTAAACTACGTTGTTTTACTTAGTATAAGCCTAATAATCTAGTCTGAC
Organism: Solanum lignicaule; assembly: GCA_029582545.1. NCBI lineage: Eukaryota > Viridiplantae > Streptophyta > Magnoliopsida > Solanales > Solanaceae > Solanum > Solanum lignicaule. The sequence continues at coordinate 5,270 of JAJOOF010003776.1, forward strand.
ATATATTCAGAACCCTCATTCTCCAAAAAAATCATTCAAGTTAGAACGAAAAGAAGAGAAAGAAGAGCCAGTTTCTTTCAAGAACAAGTAGCAATGTTCTTAAAGTTCAACCCTGAAATACAAAGGATTTCTCCGTAGACTTCGTCACCAGGTATGTGGGATTTCACAAGTGGGTTCCTTTCATCCACTAGGTTCCTAGAATTCAGTTAGTTCCTTTATTCTTCATAGCTTGTTTAGACCTAAGGTTTATAAAAACTTGGAGATTCATGGTGATTTTTGCTGCTGTAGTATCCTTAGACGAAATAATATGTTTTCTTGGAAACTTTTAATAATTCCTTATGAAAAACTCAAAACCCTAGTTTGTGTAAATTCTTTTATTTCATGAATTATACTTGCTAGGTCAGTTAAACAGGAAATCATGTTCCAGATTTGGAATGTCAGATTCTCAATATATAAATGTCGCATTCTCAGTTAGCATGTCAGTTTTTGAGCTATTCATATATAGTGCATTTTAGCTTCCTGAATATTTATATGGGAGTAGACTTAGCACCGAGTTGGATTACGATTTAGCGTACCCTCAAAGTTCCAGAACTACATGCATGCGCAATTTATAAGTGCCCTTAGTTGGGCATCAGTTTTAGTGATCACGCCATAGTCATGCCTTTATACCCCAGACAAGGTATATTGGGTCCTCTTGATCGGGCGTAGACATCGGACTACACGTTTAGCTCACGTGGTTTATATCGGTTAATAGTAGCTCCCACAGTAAGATTCTTAGTGCATTGACCTGGGTTTCAGTATACACATTTTAGTATTCATTTTCACCATGTATCTTCATGATTAGTACTTGGTCATTACATTCAGTTTGTTGTTTTAAGTTATACTTCAGTACATATCTATATATTTGTTCAGATTATATCATTACTCAGTTATGTATTGTTCAGCCTATATACTTTATTCAACTTAATCTATATCCTGCATGCTCAATACATTTAGAGTACTGACTCATAATTTTGTGCTACATTGTTTTATAATGTAGATTTAGTCACTCAGCATCAAAATAACACTTAGATCAATTCTCGGTCCGCATTCAACAGCTTCAGTGGTGAGTCCTCATACTTCGAGGACAATAGTCATGCTTTAATTTACTTTCAATTTTCAGTTTTGTTAGAGTTAGTTGGGGCATGTACCAGCAACTTAACTAAGTTAGAGGCTTTTCAGACATAGTAGTAGATTCAGCTTGAGTTATTAAGTGTTTTTTCCGTCTTCACTAGAACTCTCATAATATGTTATATTTACATTCTAACTAATTGGGCTTGTTCCTGTACAGATATCTATTGATTTAACTTCCGCATAGTTCATGTCTTACTTAGTTATTTCCAATATGCTTATGATATGCCAGACTCAGGGTTAGCTTGTGATCACTCTTGATCCTAGGTCTCGTGTCCAGAGGGTAGCCTTGGGGCGTGACAAACTTTGTATCAGAGCATTAGGTTCAAGAGTCCTAGGATGTATGAAATCCACACTAAGCAGAGTCTTTTTTCATGGGTGTGAAACACTCCACATATAGAGTCTAACACCTCAAAATTTAGTAGGCTAAATTAGTGCTAAGTGAGAGGGTAAGAGGAAAAATGGGAGCTTGGGCAACCTAGCCTTCACCAAGCACTGCCCACCTTCACACGACCACCATAACGGTTCGTGGTGAGGTTCGTGGAGGGCTAGGCAGTAGCTAGGCTACACCACCCCAACACAAGACCCTCCCCACGAGCCACTAGACGATTCGTGAAGGCCACCAAAGGCTGTGGGAAGGGTCGTGGTGTTGAGAGAATTTTAGGGTTAAAGGGTAGGGGCGAAGCGACTGGTCAAGGGACCTCAGCAGCCACCACAGTTCGTGAGGGCCACTACGACTCATGAAGCCATGCGTGGTGGTGGTTCGACAGTTTTAGTTTAGGGGTTCTTGGGTCTTTTTCAGATTTAATTAAATCAAAGTTATGCCATTTTTCCTAAGCCTAGGACCCCTAAATAAGTGATTTGAGCCCCAAAACTCACCCATTCAAGGCATTATTTCCAAAACCAAAAAGAAAACACTAGAGTTCTTCCTCTCAAATATTTCTCTCTAGAACTTGAAGAAGAAGAAAGGATTCAAGCTAGGATCAAGGTCAAGCCTCAATTCCTCCATTGAAGTTAAGCATTGGGCTTTGAGGTATGATAGTTTTCATCCATGGAGTTCCCAAATTCCTCTATTTTCAAAGTTAGAAATCCCCAATTAAGTTAGGGTTTTCTTCAATTGTCAAAGGTTCTCTTGAATGTTGATTTAAATGATTGAATTGTGATCTCTTATGCATGAATTGATGAAATATGATGATTTTATGATGATTTCCCCATGAACCCATGTAACCCCCATGTTTTGAAGTTATGAATCATGTGATGTGGGATTTTGATTGTAAAGGAAGAATTTTATGAAATTAAGCATGTATTGCTAGCTTTACATGAGTTTATTGATGTTCGATGTAATCCACTGACACTATTTCGGTTCTAGTGCCAAACGATCACGTTTAGTTATATAACCCAATCAAGGGTTGGGATCGTTACCACTGAGAGTGGTTTTGAGAATTAATAGAAAAATAAAATTAAGTTCTAATTAGACATAGCTATAAATATTAAAGAACAAAAACATACTAAATCTAAGGAGTGACGCAAGCGTCAATTATCAATGGAGAGTTTGTATTAACTAATCAACAAAAATGACAAAAATATAAGGAAACGCGATAGGGAGATGGGATTCTTGGGATGTGATAGGAATACGGGTTAAACTAGACTATCGGGTACATTCTTTTGATAGTAAATTGTTGAGAATTTGTGACAAGGCTAGACTATAGTGGGGTAAATTCTCTCTCAAGCAACTTGCCCCAAATCAACTCGGTTTCTCTCGAACACCGAGTTGCCGCATTAAGCATAGCCTCCGCCTTAGCCCATTCACTCTCTCTCGCTAAATGTGTGGGAGAAGGACTGGGATTCATTCTCTCGAGCTGAATCCATGTCTACCCAATACCACCGGCTATCAATTTAGTAGTCGTTGTTTTATGACCTCTCTCTCTCGAGCAAGCCAAAAACACTAAGATGAAATAGTATTTGCAAATACAATCCCATTAAGTTCATACACAAACTACTAAACGAAATCACATTTAAACAATAAATAAACCATCAACAAGCAAGACCCAACAGATAATTTAGCCCATATTCACATAATCACACCCCAAGAATTGGGGTCTTAGTTAGACATGTAAAAGAGATAAATATTTATACCAATATCAGTTTCCATCAACTGGGTATGGAGAATTAAGTTTTAAATACGTCAAGAGTGAAGAATCTTCGGGATCCACATCCAATTTCTTGAAGTTGAAACCCTATGAATCTTCAAGGTTTTAGAATAAAGTGTCCAAAACCCCCAAAAACTTAAGCTCTCTCAAAAACTGTAAAACGTTCGAATAATAAAAGTGACACCTAGCTAGAAATTTAAAACAAGTATTTATGATGTTTGAAAATTTGTGTTGCGGAGGACCATTCGGCGCAGTTAGACGGGATCGCCAACACACTCGGCGATCCGCCTTTTGGTTGATTTCATCGCCTTATTGCTTTAGCCTTCAACCACTTCGTGTTTTGGGTCGCTGGGCCAAATAGTACTACTTTGCGAAATTGCTCTACGACATGCCGACTGCTCCATTTCATCGCCAACTTGATCTTTCCCTTCAGGGCTCAGCACACTGGGACAAAAGGCGATCTCCGTGCCGATCGTTGACTCGCCACTTGTGCTCGGTGATCTTCAGGCCTTCATTTCTTCTTTCTTTACAGCCGCCTTGTTCCTTTTTGCCAAGTAGTGTCCATGTTTTGCCTCAAACTCCAAATACCTGAAACTTAAGGGTTTACATCAGATATAGAGACAAAATATGCATTTGAGGACACTAATTCTATCAAAATATAGCCCTTAATGAGTCCAAAATCTGGACACATCAACACCCCAACTTAAACTTTTGCTTGTCCTCAAGTAAAACTCAAGTTCAGCAGTTCAAAAAGAATGTCTCAAACGGTGCTACATAAGACTCAATCATGAATGTACACAACAAGGCTCAACTTACTCATGCAAGGATCAATTGTATACTCAAAGACTCAAGTTGTGACACACCATTACCAAAGATTCTCAAGCTCACTTTACTTTCTTCGAATGCAAGTTCAAGCTCAACAAAGGTATTCAAATGCCCTTACACAAAGAAAGATTCCATATTCAAACACAATGGTTTAATCATTTAAAGTTTCGGAATCAAATGCAATGCTCACTCTCACAAAGAAGAATACAATGCATGCTTTTACCCATAGGTTTGCCCGTATTTTCCAATCAACAATTGTTTTAGCTCACACAAGATCAAGAATGTCTTTTCAAGTCTTGTAATGGGGCTGAGTGTAAATGTATGATCATTTAGGCTCAGTGACTTTCATCCTCATGAAATGTGGTTCTCACAACATTTCCTTTCCTCTTCTTTCATCATTTTCTTTAGTGCTCATAAGTCATCCCATTATTCACTTTCCATGGATTGTTTGGAAACCCCACTTCTGTTGTACTTTATTCCACAACTTTTTCATTCTTTTTCTTTTTGTTTCTTTTTTTTATGGAGGGGTTCCATTTTTTTCAACACCATGGGTTAAAGGGGACTTTTCTTGCACTTCTTGACTTTCCTTCTCTTTTCACCACACCCCCAACTTAGGCTTTTGGCCTAAGTTGGCTATTTGATCAACCACAAATCAAGAGGATTATAGGTAGCTGTTTGAGAAAGGTCATGTTTTCATTAAGTTTCTTCCAAAGAAAGGTAAGGCTCAAGGGGTGTTCAAATGAGGTTCACACATTCACAAGGTAGGCCACAAAAGAGGTATATGTCAAATTGGCTCACACTCTCCGAAGTTGCCTAAGATCATATCAAGAGATAGCCTTACTTAGTCGATCAGACTGACGGGGCAAATTCTAGGTGTTATCATGCATGGTTCACAGTAAGCTCATCACACAAGGCATCGACACCAAAGTCAAGCAAGACTCCACACTCTCGCTAGTGTGCAATGTTCATTGCAAGAGAATCAATTTGATACTTGGCTAGTCACAACGAGATGTAAAGAGTTCACATATTGACTATGCAACTTCATTTGGCGTCATCGTAGCTGCATATTCATGTTTGTTCGATTATGAGCGGTGTTGATCAAAACTGATACTAAAATTTGCTAAAGAACAACCACATTCCACACGTACAGGAGGTGGAGAAAATTTAATATTTTTCGGAAGGGTCAAAATCATTTACAATTTAAAATAAAAGGAGCCACAAGAAGCAGTGTAAAAAAAAACATTATGACTCACAACCCAATAAGAATATAGCATACAAAGGTAGGCCACACCCCACCACAATTTAAAAATATATGTCCTCAAATGCAACTAACATAATATCCAGAATTTAAAATGAAGAAAGAGAGAGAGGGAGCTAAAGAGGGGATCTTGTCTAAGAAATCGCTCCATCTATTTGTGTATCAATGCTTGGGGTATCAATTTGGCCTGTACTATGGGTCACACCAGAAGGACCAGCTCCACTAGAGACAACAAAAAATGTGTTTGCCATGGAAGCCTGTACAACCGCATCTATCATAATTGCTTCAATCTATATCAGGTCCTCATCTGTAGCATCCACAGTTTCCTCAAGCATTTCCTCGTTTGTCTCTATCTCCGACTCAGGCTCAGTTGTCTGCTCAACTCTAAACTCATTTCTAGTGGTGGCCAGGGGCATTTCTGGCACATCTGGGATCTCTACCGTTCCAAAGACCATGGATATATCGGTGGCCTTCAATTGATCCACAGCAGTCCTTAGAGCAGTAATAGCGGCCTTTAATGTTGTCACCTCATATGTGGCCCTTTAGTCACGCTCACACACCGCTATTCTAGCCTCAAGGGCATCAATGGTAGCTCTCATCAGTGTCATTGCATTAGTCAAGGCAGTCTGAATCATGCCTGGGATGGAGGTTGCTAGGTTGGCAGCCCGACGATCAGCAGACTAGGCAAGTTGTTCGATTCGTATCAAGGATGCATGAGTGATCGGTGCACGGGATGCAACGAAAATAGTAGGTATGGGCTGTAATGCGGCAACTGAAGAACCTGGAGTGTCAGCAAGAGTGTCAGTGGAATTAGATGTACCTGAAGGCCCAGGGTTGGAGTAGGCAAAAAAGCCTCTACAAGTATGGATTTAGTGGCCGTAGCTTCCTTCTGCTTCTTCTCCGCCTGATCCTTAACATATTTGGCTTCAATCCTCCATATATCAAAAGATGATGTGGGCATCACTTCCATATCCTTGTTGGCATCTCGAGGTACCCGGGCTCGTATGCACAACTCGGTGATCAATACCGGGTAATGAAGTGAGGTCTGGCGCTGCCTTGCACGCATAACCATCTCAGAAGCAATGATCCTTCCCAGGTTTAGCTTTGTTCCCTTGATGAGGCAGCCTAAGCAGGCTATTTTTGCATGGCGAAGGATAGATTCATTCTGTGAAGGCATGACCATGCTGCTGATGAAGCCAAACCAATACCTTGCTGCCACATTTACGTCTTTCTTTTCGATAACTGTCCCAACCTCAAGCCACTTAGGAGTTCCGTCTGATATTAACCGGGCCAACCATTCTTTCATATCCTCTAGTGACGTCTTCTAATCATAATCTGACAGTTGTCCTCAAGCGTCGCGGTGCATCCCAGAACATCATTTATAACAGGAGCGTCACATTGAACCTTGTTTCTCGTGACAACTACATAGTGAACCGGCTTAAATTTAGCTGTCGGCTTCTTCTCGCACGGTATCAATGCACTGTATGTGCTGTAGAACTCTTGACACATCTTGGAATATTCGGGCCACGGGGCTTTGTGAAAATTTCAAAGTTATGAGATTTCAGACATCTCATAATCTCGGGGTATCTATCAATTACTCCATCCGTGGAGAGACGCTTCTCTTCAATAATTGTCCTTAATCTCTCCGTCTTCAACCTTTTCATTGACTTGGGAGGGGGATACTATATTGGTGGTGCAAGCACCATTGCCTGCTCTGGAACTGGGGGAGTAAGAGTGGAAGGCGGAGGATTCCTGATCCTAGATGGATCATTCAGCTTCTTCGATCGCAATTCAGCCTTATGTGCTATTATCAGCTCGTCTTCACTAGAGGCTGCACTTTGGTTTTCCTGCTATTCACCCTTACTCTCAGAGGTAGTGAAGTAAGTGTCATATATGCCTTCGCTGTCGGAGCTGACTTTTGATGATGCTGGTGCCTTGCCTTTTCCTTTTCCCTTCCCACCAGTTGTGGAAAGTTTTGTAGCTTTTCCTTTTGATACAACTACACCTTCGTTGATTTTAATCCTTTTTACCTTATTGCGGGGTGACATGTTTCTACCTGCAACATTGGGTCTAGCCATGTCTGCAATACATCGGGAAAGAGTTAGAAACAAATTCATTCAGAAGCACAAACAATCAGTAGAAGATAGGTTCACCGAACCGGTCGGCGAATCGCCGACTACTTTCGGCGAGCAAGGGGTGTCTGCCGAAAATTACAGTGCAACAAGAATTTAGGGGTGCAGACAAAGGATGATCCAAAATACTTTCGGTGAGTTGCCGAGTGCTTTTGGTGACCTCAGGGTTCTAGCAGAAAGTTACAGAAACCAACAACACATTTAGCATGAAATTTAAGGTCAGATGGGGAGATTAGGCGAACCGCCGAGTGGTTTGGCGAGCTCGACCTAGCTAGCAAAATATCCCAACATGCCTATTTTCAACCCAACTTCTCAAATTCTACCCCGCAACCCCCGAAAACAAAATCAGAATATGCACAAGTTAAACTAAGGTAAGACCCATAGCACCTATCCTGTTGGGATACTCAGATTTCTCCCGGTTCTGCCAAGCTAGACGACATGCAAGCACAACCACATAAAATTTAAATCACTTTAATGCACAAGCATATGGGATTTCAAATTAAAACAAGCATTTGAACAATCAGATCTTATCAGAGAGGATCAGCACATGACAATACTATACTATTATTTGCATACGAGAACAAATATAAAAAAAATAAGTTTGGGGTTCATAAGACTAACCTTATTTGCAGATTAAAATGATATTTGAAGTGCTAGGCGGCAATGTAATCCAACTCCAAGCACAAATCAACGACCGAAATACTTGAAATGCAAACGTTATTGAAAATACTTACTAGGAGCGAATGTGCGAAGTTTCAAATTGAGGAAAAGTGATGAGTTCAAAACTTTTGAAACCTTTCGTTGTTAATACCCATCCAGTTCGCGTCCATTCGACGATGTTAGTCACAACCGCCAATCCACTCAGCGATGCACCGACAGGTCACGTACCTCACCGAGTTTTACAGGACCTTCAGTCAAAGTGAGGGTCCAAACGGTGATTTATATCGGGATCTATGATCTAGTCGGCGATTCGCCAATAATTTCCTGTGCTCGCCGATTGTTACAGACTCTGATGTGAGAGTTTCTTGAGTTTAACAGTGGTCTGGATTGGCATCGCCGACCTCTTCGATGATTCACTGATTGGACTTATGATCGCCAAACTGCATTTTTCAATCACTATCCACACTTCAACCTGCAAAATCCAAACACCATTATTTCTAAAACAAAAATTAAAGCAATAAAGAGTTTTGGGTTGCCTCCCAAACAGTGCCTTAGTTAACGTCGTGGCACGACGCAAGTCCACGCACAAGTTCCACTAGTGTGGTTTGCCTCAATTTCATCAGGAAACCCCTTTTTCGGATCTTTATGTTGCTCATTTAGTACTTGGTCCATTTGGGATCCTAGTAGCTGGATGAGCTTGGCATGGGAAGTTTACATAAGTTAAGCAGCAATACATTCTCCCTGAGTTCCTCCAGTACCCTATCCTACGTATTGGCTTTCTGGAGAAAGAGTGTGAGCACTGCTTCAGTTTGTCCATCCCCTTTATTCTTTGATTTTCTTCGCTCATGAGGAGGGACATAAAGATTTTTATTGATGCACTAGATGTCAATCTCTCTAACCTTTTTGGCCAACTCATCCATCTGAGTTATGAGTGCGGCCATCATGAAGTCCTTTTCTACTTCTTGGTTTTTCTCGGCCATCTGATCCAGCAATTGGACTGCTATCACATATGACTGTTTTGAAATGCCACCCAGAATGAGTTGATCTGCCAACACCTTGTTTTCGGGACCACGACTTCTGTAGAAACAGTCAAGGAGGACTATATCAGGAATTTTATGAATTTGGCAGTGAGTTATCAGTTCTTTAAACCTTTCCCATGTCTCATTAATCCGTTCTCCTTCCAATTGTTTCAATGTTAGGATGCGATCCCTGAACAACATTACTTCCAATGGAGGAAACTCCATTTGCTCGTGAGTACTGCTCGACCCACTCACCTCCTATGTTTTGAAGTTCAAATCAACAAAACAAAACTAAAAATTAAGTAAGTAAACTACGACTAACAAGAACGAAAATCCTACTTAACTACAAATTGTCAACCAATACCACTCCCCGGCAGTGGCACCATTTTGATGTTCGATGTAATCAACTGACACTATTTCGGTTCAAGTGCCAAACGATCACGTGTAGTGATATAAACCAACCAAGGGTTGGGATCGTTCCCACATAGAGTGGTTTTGAGAATTAATAGAAAAATAAAATTAAGTTCTAATTAGTCATAGCCATAAATATAAACGAATAAAAACATACTAAATCTAAGGAGTGACGCAAGAGTCAATTATTAATGGGGGGGTTTGTATTAACTAATCAACAAAAATGACAAAAATATAAGGAAACGCGATAGGGAGACGGGATTCATGGAATGTGATAGGAATACGGGTTACACTAGACTATCGGGTACATGCTTTTGTTAGTAAATTATTGAGAATTTGTGACTAGGCTAGACTATAGTTGGGGTAAATCTCTCTCGAGCAACTTACCCTGAATCAACTCGGTTTCACTCGAACATCGAGGTGCCGCATTAAGCATAGCCTCTGCCTTAGCCCATTAACTCTCTAGGTCTTAATGTGTGGGAGAAAGACTACGATTCACTGTCTCGAGCTGAACCCATGTCGACCCAATACCACTGGCTATCAATTTAGTAGTCTTAGTTTTACGACCTCTATATCGAGCAAGCCAAAAACACTAAGATGAAATCATATTTGCAACTATAATCCCAATAAGTTAATACACAACTACTAAACAAAATCACATTTAAACAACAAATAAACTGTCAACAAGCAAGACCCAACAGATAATTAAGCCCATATTAACAAAATCACACCCCAAGAATTGGGGTTTTAGCTAGACATGTAAAAGAGATAAAAATTTATACCAATATCAGTTTCTATCAACTGGGTATGAAGAATTAAGTCTTAAAACACGTCAAGAGTGAAGAATCTTCGAGACCCACGTGCAATTTATTGGAGTTGAAACCCTTTGAAACTTCAAGGTTTTAGAATAAAGTCTCCAAAAGCCTCTAAATGTTAAACACTCTCAAAATCTGTAAAAAGTTCGAATAATAGAAGTGACACCTAGCTAGAAATTTAAAACAAGTATTTATAGTGTTTGAAAATTTATGTTGCGGAGGACTATTCAGCGCAGTTAGTCAGGATCATCGATACACTCAGCGATTCGCGTTTTGGTCGATTTCATCGCCTTCTTGATTTAGCCTTCAGCCTCTTCACATTTTGGGTCGCTGGGTGATATAGTACTTCTTCGGGGAAATGCTCAGCGACACGCCGAATGCTCCATTTCATCGCCAACTTGATCTTTCCCTTCAAGGCTTAGCACACTGGGACAAATGGCAATCTCCTGGCCGATCGGCAACTCGCCACTTGTGGGTATGGCGGCTTTAGGAGTAACGGACGTCACAAAGATGAATCCTTCATATATTCATGGTTCTATGGTTGAGGAAGATCCTGAAGAGTTTATTGATGTGTTCTATAAGGTTTTGATGATCATGGGAGTTATGTCGGTAGAAAAGGCGGAGTTGGTTGCTTATCAACTAAAAGGTGTGGCTCACATTTGGTATAACCAATGGAAGGAAGGAAGGCTGGAATATCCGGGTCCTCTTGATTGGGAGAAGTTTAAGGACGCTTTTCTTGATAGGTTCGTTCCCCTTGAGATGAGGGAAGCCAAGGTGATTGGGTTTATTAATCTTCGACAAGGAACTATGAGTGTGAGGTAATGTGCTCTAAAGTTCACTCCATAGTCTAAATATTCTCCAACAATGGTTGCGGATTCAAGGGTTAGGATGAGTTAATTCATTTCGGGTGTGTCCGAAATGGTGGTCGAAGAGTGCCTTACCACCATGCTCAATAATGACATGGACATTTGATAAACGCTCAACTACACCTCATCCTACACTAGGTGAAGACAATCATAATTCCAACGAAGAGTTGGGGTCGAACCCACATGGAGCGGTACAAGTTCAAATTCAGTTACGAAGTTACAAATGTAATCTAATTGGTTGTAGGAATAGAAATTATTGTAAACATTTAGTTAAATGGAAAGGGGTGACAACAAATGTTAGATGAGAGAAACAGTATGTCAATTAACAACTAAAACAAATACGAAAACAGGGGGGTTCAACAATGTTGAGAGGAATTCTCGAGATGTGATCGATTATAGGATAATATCGCTATATGGGTATTTGAAATTTACTAACTATTAATAAATCTCAGTAGGTAGGCTAGACTATAGGTGCAACAGCTTTCTCTCGAACAACTATTACGATTCCAGCGAGTTCTCTCGAACTTCGACAGGCCTAACAATAAGAACAACCAAAAATCATAATTTATCTACTCTCTCGACTAAGATAGGTAGAATTGAGTTTAGGATTCACTAAATCAAGCTGAACCCACATCAACCCAATAACTACAATCATTAATCAAAAACCTTTGTTATAAAACCTCTTTCTCAAGCAAGCCCAGAACTCTAAGTTAGAATTGTATTTGCAACTACAATTCATCGATTAATACACAACCATCGATTAAACCCACTTCAATTAAGCATTTAAATAAGTAAATAACAATACACATAAGCTAATTAAGCCAATAATCACACCGTAAGAATTGGGATTTTCGTTACACAACATAAAAGAGAGAAATAATTACCAACTATATTAGCCATGAGCTGGGTATAGGTTTCCAAATCTCTACAATGCTCCAAATTCAATTAGTTCAAAAACCCAATTACCATTCCTCAAAATTAAGTTTCAAAAGCTTCAAAGTCCAATGGGAACCCAAAAACTCAAAGAAAGCTGAAACTCTAAGGCTTTTGGAATCAGAACTCCTTTCTCTTCTTTATAAATTTCAATTTATAGTTTCCCAATTTTCGCCCTTCAAGACCATTAGGCGAAGTAAGTCGCGCCTCACCAACTAGGTCGGCGATCAATCCTTTGCTCCATTCCATCGCTTGTTTGCATTGGCCATTAGACTTTAGGGTTCTGTGACTTTAGGCGATCAAGGTTGATGTCGCCGAGTCGGTCAGTGATCCACCGACTGTCCATATCTGTCGCCAAGTAGGTTCTTCCCTAGGGCTGGCATGCTGTAACTTTAGGCGAGCTAAAGAGCCACCCGGCGGCTCGCCGAGTGGTCTTGGCGATCACCAAAACTGCCTTCCTTCAACTTCTTCAGCTTTTTCGCTCCTTTTTGCCAGGTAATGTCCTTGCCTTGCTCAATAGCCTTCATTGCTGCAAACACTACAACAAATTTGCCCTACGGCCACACTTATTTTAGACCACACTTAAGAAACGTTGCAAAAAATATTTAAGGGTACACTTTTGAGGCTTTAATTTTGATCAAATCTTTTGGCTACAAAATAATAGACCATGCCTAAAAAACGTGCCCTTAGACAATATGGGTTACACTTTTAAGTGTTGCCCAATCATAAAGTAATTAGCAACACTTTTTTATATATTTTGCTAAGTTTTTTAAGTGTTATTAATTTTTAATTATAATGACAACACTTTATAATTGTGGCTTAAATATTCACTTAAATTTTCAGTTAAATTTATACCATTCCCTCCATATTGGGTTTTAAGAAAAATTAGCGCGGTCCTCATTATATATTCTTAAGAAAAATTTTGTCATTCATCATTCAGAAAGTGAAGAGTCACTCTCATCCCTAAAAAATTTCTAAATAAAATCTGGGAATTTTTTTTGTCATTCATCGATTAGAAAAAGAGTTTGTTACTTTCTTCAAAACTATAGTGAGGCAAATCTGTTGAATCTTCCACAAGCGTTCATCTTCGAGGTAGGGTTTTGAAAAACTTTGAGACTTCATCATAAATCAATGCCTTCTTACGGGTTTCATTATTACACTCGGTAATTTTAAATATCCTTCATTATATTGTTTTAATTTGTGAGCTTTTGTTAGCGTGAACAGAATTTGTGCTTCGGTACATGAAACCGATAAAAATTGTGAACATAATTTTTTAGGGATTTCTTCTGGGTTACAACTAATATTATGTTAGTTTGTCAACTGGGTTTTAGAGTTTCTGTTTTTCCATTGTGATTTCTTGATCTGCTTTACTACTTAGGAGTTCTTGTATTTTTCCTCAATGTTAACTTTTGTAAGTATTTTCTACAGGTTTGTACTTGTTATTATATATATCTTGACGTTTAGATTTTTTTAGTTTTTTCTTTAGCAGAAAAGATTATTAGTCTTTGGTGGTGAGCTTGCTACTTATAAAAAATAGTTTTCTGTGAGCTTGGTAGCATATGGTGCAATGTTAATAGTTTTTTGTGATTTTGTTAGAATTTTCTCTGTGAGTTTGGTAGCATATTTATCATGTGATCTTGGTAGCATATTGATTTTGAATAATACTAATTTCAATTTATTTTTTCTCCTAGAAAATTATCCTACACGTGAGAAGATTTAGTGGACTTGAACTTGAATTTTGACTTAACGTAATTGTCATGGCTGGGTAAGAACTTCTTATCCTCTATATTTTCTTATTGTTCTATTTTTATACTATATATAATGTTGAAGAATCAGTTTCAATTTTAGGATCTATTTATATTGTTAATGCATAAATTAATGTATATCTTGGAGATTTTACATCAGCTTTTAATATTTAGGATCTCAAATAATTTATCTAAGTGTTGGATGGATTATCCAAGGTATAGTAAAGAGTATATTGATGGTGTTCAATCTTTTTTGGACTTTGCTTACTCTGTTGGAGATCCTCAAGGAGAACAAATTCAATGCCCATGTTCAAAGTGTTGTAATATCCATTGGTATCGAAGGAACGTAATATATGATCATTTAATATGCTATGGCTTTGTTCAAGGCTATACAAGATGGATCAATCATGGGGAATGGGAAATACCGAAAAATGTTGATACTAACATGGATGAAGCTCACTCATATGATGATATTGATGGATTGTTGAATGATACCTTTACAGATATTGCACAAGATGAAGGAGCTTATGAAGGCCCAAATGAAGACGCCCAAAATTTTTATAATTTAGTTAATGAGGCAAGACAAAAAATATATCGAGGTTGTAAAGGTTTCTCTAAATTATCATTCACAATTCATTTATACTTGTTGAAGTGTCTCCATGGATGGAGCAATGCTTCTTTTACTTCTCTCTTGGAGTTATTGAAAGAAGTGATTCCTTAGTTGAACTTTCCTGAATCTTACAATAAAGCGAAGGCCGTGGTAAGGGATTTAGGTTTTGACTATAAAAAGATTGATGCTTGTCCTAATGATTGTATGTTATTTAGAGGTAACCATAAAGATGATGAGTATTGCCATGTTTGTGGAGTTTCTCGATTTGTTGAACATCTTGAAGTAGATAGTGAGCTTGAGTCTTCTAAGAAACCTCATCGTGTTCCTATTAAAATTTTGAGACACTTTTCGTTGTTTCCTAGACTCAAAAGGCTATTTATGAGCTCAAAAACAGCAAAATCATTAAGATGGCATGACGAGCAACGTTCTAATGATGGAAAGTTAAGGCATCCTGGTGATGGATAACCATGGAAAGAATTTGATAACATGCATCAAGAATTTGCATAAGACACTCGTAATTTGAGACTTGGCTTAACAAGTGATGAATTCAATCCATTTCGAACCATGAGCATATCTCACAGCACATGGCCAGTTATGTCAATGGTGTATAATTTACCTCATGGATGTGCATGAAATCAAAATACCCTATGCTTTCTTTGCTTATACATGGACCGCGATCACCTGGAAATGACATTGACATTTATCTACAACCATTAATAGAAGGGTTGAAGGAGTTGTGGGAGTTCGGGGTAGAAACATATGATGCTTCAAGAAATCTAACTTTTCAAATGCGAGCAACTCTTTTGTGGACAATTAATGACTTTCCTGCATATGCTATGTTATCCGATTGGAGTACAAAAGGAAAGTTGGCTTGCCCTTGTTGTAATTATGGCACTAACTCGTTCTATCTAAAACATAGTCAAAAAATGTGTTATATGAGCCATCGTGTTTTTCTTCCTATAGATCATCCGTGGAGATCTGATAAAAAGTCTTTTAATGGAAAGACATAATTCAGGTCTCCTCCTCCTTTATTGCAGGGAACAGATCTGCTTAATAACCTACAGAATGTGGAAAATGTATTTGGAAAAGTACAAAAGAAATCAAATAATGGCCCATGGAAGAAACGATCAATCTTTTTTGAATTGCCGTACTGGCAACACAATTTGCTGCGTCATAACCTTGATGTAATGCACATAGAGAAGAATATAGTTGATAGTATAATTGGAACACTTTTGGATATTTCTGGCAAGACGAAGGATCATCCAAATGCTCGTTATGACCTCAAAGAGATGGGAATTAGGAAGAGCCTTCAACCAAAAGATACAAAGGATGGTAGGAAAGTAAAGCTTCCAACAACATGCTTTTCAATGTCTAAGGGAGAAAAATCTATATTTTGTGGTGTTCTCAAAAAGGCAAAGCTGCCTGACGGTAGTGCTTCTAATATTTCTGGATGTGTGAAGCTAGCTAAAAGAAAAATATCTAATTATAAGACTCATGATGCACATTTCATGTTACATTACCTGCTGCCTATACCTATTAAAAGCATATTTCGTGATCATGTTGCT
>JAJOOF010003777.1:0-12407 GCA_029582545.1 Solanum lignicaule
TATATTTTAGTCATTTGTTCTTTTGTTTCGGTTTGTAATATTTGTATAACTCTCTCTCCTATATATATGATATAATTTGGGGGATCGTCTAAAGGGGGAGGTGAATTACGTGCTAAATGTTTTACTTATTTATGTCATTTTATTACGTGTGAGTGCTATAAAATCTGCTTATGTGTAAATCCCTTGAAGCATGCAAGCATAGGATAATATCGCTTAAGTAATTGTCCAAAATCAACCTTTGTTGTTTATAAATGCATTAGATTAATTGATCTATCATTAGTATGTATTAATACTTATTATAATCTTGGAATTGTTAAAATCTTGCCTTATATGCTAATTTTATAAATTTTTTAGAAATTGACTAACAATGAAGTCAATGTAGCGGCTGTAGGACCCAAATAATAAAGTCAATGTTAAAATAACTATAGCATATGTCAAAATTAGAATCTAATAATTGTTGGCCTGTTAATTAATTAGTTATATTTTATAAGCTTGTCTGTTAATAGCTTCGGCATTTTAATGTTGTTAGTATGCTAATCAACTAGAAATTATGCATATAGGATCTTAATAAATGGCAACCTATCAAAAGAGACTAGAGTATCTATATGTAGGTTGACAACTGTTTCTAGTATGTAAATAACTGAATATTACTCTTCGCATGACCACTTTTCTGCATTTGTTAATACTTATATATTTCCCGCCTATTTGAGAATAAAAAAATCTGCATGATAATAATTTATGATTAAAGTCACTGTTTTAAATTAAAAATTAAAAATGAAAATAACAATAATAATAATAATCTGCCCGCTCAAATGTTTTCTGCAGTAATTATTCCCTCGCTCGAGATTAATTAATAAATCATTGCTAGTATGTTATTTAAAATCTGCCCTGTTTGTTACTGTTGCATGTAATTAATCAACCATCGTGTTAATCACTTAGATAGCATGTTTATAGGCTTACACTAATTTTCAGCATGTTTTAAAATAGAAATAAATCTATTACGAATTTTCCCTGCTCAAAATTAGTAATTTCTGCATTAAATTAAACTCTTTGGCTACTTAAAATAAATTAATGTCTTTTCCTACATGATAATTAGCAATAATTTAATATGCCACTGTTCTGAATTTTTTTTTTAATTTGCATTTGGAATCACTTTGTTGTCACTATTTAAAATCAGTCAATAGCTATAATCTACGGTCTGTTTAATAATTTCTGCTTGTTTTGCTCAATATTGTTGCTTTAAATCTGCCCATTATGTGTAATGTATTTGTATGTTCACATACTTTGTATGCGACCTTTTCACTTTATGTGTGTTTGCCGGCATGCTTAATAAAATCTAGAGGCCAACATGAGATTGTACATGCTAAATGGATGTTCTATTTGTTTGACTTGGTGTCTAGGTGGGCCTATTAAGAATCATATCTTTTATCTTTGTCTAAATCCATCCTAATAGTAGTCCAATGGTTCTTGGACCTTAAGCGGGGATGATAGGCACCTTGTAGAGACGAAAAACATGCAGTGGTGGGGTAGGGATAGTTTAGGCCCTACGGATATGATGACATCGACTCAGGCTTAAAGTGACAAACCTTGGTTTTGTCTATCCCTACATGAAAGCCTATCGAAACACTAAAAAAAAGTCGAGTGCTGATCCGTAAAGTCCTTCAGAGTTTCCCTTTCCTTTTGTCCCTTTATTTGTTTATAATTATAATTATTTGGGGTAGTTTAGTTAAATAAAAAATGACATTTTTCTTATATATTTGTCTTTTTATCTTCTCGCTATCTCTTTTAAATTTTATTTGTGTTAATTATTTAGTATTAAGTTATCACCTAGTTTTGCATGTTTAATTAATAAAGTAAAAAAAATAAATTGTTCTTTAATTGCTTAATGTTAGTTATCACTTAGCTAGCATAATTTAATAAGTAACCAATAAATGAAGTGATCTTAAGTGCTACTTGTAACTCCCACATAAATTGCATGAGACACGACCGGGACCCACATTTGTGGACCTCAAGGGATGCCTAACACCTTCCCGTCGAGGTAATTTGAACCCTTACCCTGATCTTTGGTTCATTGACCTTAGCTAGAATTAGTTAGGTTAGATAGGTGCCCCAACGCGCCTTAATTCGTTAGGTGGCGACTCTTCAATCAAATCCAAAGCCCAAAAGAGTTGTTAGGTCGTGCACCAAAATCCGTTTTGAGAAAAACGGGGCGCGACACCAGAGGTTGAAGAATCGAAGAGGAAGGATCTCTTTATTGATTTATTAGGTGATGAACTCCCTAAAGTCGCAAGCAAGGTCTCGGTAGTAGAGGATGAAAAATAAAAGAGAAGAGTAAGAAGAACCATCATTGTGCGAGGGATGAGAGGAATCAAACAGTTGAGCCTATGCGGTTGTCACGACATGAGGAGTAGGTGAGACCGGAGGAGCTGCAAGCCCATGCATTTGGGGCTTCCTCTAGTGGATTGCAATCTGAGAGGACTTTGTGTGGTAGAGTTGATTTTTTTATGGAGTCACAAACTCCCATTATTCCACCATCAACTGCTAGATCCCTCCCGATGCACCATTGAGTGTAGTGGGCACTAAGGACACCATTATAGAGGTTCTTAAGGCTATCACAGCTCCATCACTTGTGCTAGACTTCAAAGCCTAGAGTTTTGATGAAAAACCTCACGCTTCGAGCTTCATTGTGTATTTATGATGAATTGGGGACAATGCATATATTTTGGAGGGGTACACCTTTCCGCATCTCGCACCACCTAAGGTTTTTTGTTGTAATGTTTCTTTTTCCTTAGGTGCTGACTAGTAGAACTGGTATGTTTAGGATTGTTAAATTGTGCTTTTATATACGTGTGATATATCGAGTCAATTTATAGAGTCAGTCCTAGATAAAATGTTTGCAGCAGTTATTATAAAAAAATGGTTTGCATTTAAATGTGTTGTTGATAATATTTGTAAGAAGCAAAAGGTCTAAATGTTTTGAAGAACGTCAAAGTGTCAAGTTGCATAGAACATGTCGTATCAACATGTACTAGCTAATCCAAATCTAACTGGGAGAAGGTTTTGGAAATAAAGTAATGGCTTACAATTTGTTAGGAGTTCTACATGAAGCAGGAATTCTACGCGTGAGCTTCTAAGTTTCGAGAGGAAAAAGGAAGCAGAGCACAAGTAGGATTTCTAGTTGAAATAGGTTTTGGATTCAAGTCCAAATCTATAAATAGGGCAATAGTTTCTTTGGAGAAAGTTGCGCACTTATATTGAGAGAAAATCAAAACACGATCAAGAGTTTTGTGAGAGTTTTGATATTTACTTGGGGAGTGCTGTGAGTTGAGAGAAAATTTGTACGATTGTAGTCAAGAGTTTCGAATACAATCAAGTGTTGAGAGTAGGTTTCATTTAACAAGTTTGATGAACTTGAAGAACGATAGAAGACTTAAACGTGGGGCTTTTTGTCTTGGGTAGCTAGGAATTAGAGTTTATAATTCCTTAGGTTACATAGTTTTGTAATCGTTGTGTTATTTGAAAGTGCTACAAATAATACAAAGTTTTGAACGTGTCGTTATACGAATCTGTTTACTGTTAGCTTCAAATAGAGAGGAACAAGTAGTAAGTACGGGTTCCTTTAAAGAATTAAGGAGGTCATAATTCCAACAAGTGGTATCAGAGCAGGTTATCTTAATCAAAAGTCTAATAACTCAAGATAAAGATCATTATGAGTTCTGCACCTCCTCTCGAATACGGTCAAGGGCAACATATCAACAGAACACCATTATTCAATGGTCAATACTACTCATGGTGGAAAACTAGGATGAAATACTTTATTCAAGCAGAAGACTATGAACTATGGGTAAGAATCACTGATGGGTCGTTAATCCCTACTGTTAAGGATAATGAAGGAAAAGATGTCCGAAATCCTAAGAATAAATACGGAGAAGTCGACTATAAGATGCTGGGAAAAAATGCAAAAGCTAAATGCATTCTTGTATATGGACTAGGACCTGATGATTTTAATCGCATCTCAAGTTGCACCTCCGCTAAACAAATATGGGATACTCTACAGAATGCTCATGAAGGTACAACTTAAGTTCAAAAATTCAGAATGAATACGAATCCTTCAAGATGAAATCCAAAGAATCTCTTCAAGACATGATTACCAAAATTTACTACTGTAGTAAACGAGTTAATCTCCTTGGGAAAAGTATACACCACTGAGGAACATGTAGACAAAGTGCTTAGGACCTTGCCTAGATCATGTGAAATAAAAGTCACTGCAATCAGAGAAGCCAATGATTTAACCAATATGACTTTGGATGAACTGGTAGGTAATCTCAAAACATATGAGATGAACATTGATAAATGAAGTGAAGGAAGCAAAGAAAAAAACCTTGTATTCAAAGTAACTGAAAGTGATGAATCAGATATAGATGATGAAGACCTAGCATTGATCAGCAGAAACTTCAAAAAACTTTTCAAAAGGGGCACAAATTCTGGAAAAAGGGAACCACCCACCAAAGAGAAGAGTACGGAGAAACCACAAAGTGGAGGATGCTTCAAGTGTGGAAAAACCGATCATCAAATTAAGGATTGTCCTGTGTGGGAAGTAGAATGGAAGAAAGGAAGGGCTGAAAAGGAAAAGAAGGAATTTTTAAACAAAAGAAAAAAAAATAGAATGAGCAAGCTATGTATGCAGCCTGGGGAACGCGTTCAGAGATATATGAAGAAGATGCTGATGACATTGCTTTGATGGCCATAAAAGAATCAGAACCTGAACCTGACTCGACTCTGAAGAAAAAGAGGTAAACCTTCTTGATATCAAAGATAAGCTCATAAAATTCTCTAAGAAAAAACCATCTTTTCTATTGGTCACATCTATTGACACAATTCAGGAACTAGTTAAAACCAAGAATCAGATACTTGCCTCCTTAACTAGTTTAAAATTTGAGTATATAGATCTTGAAAAATTCAATGCTGAACTAAAAGTGAAAAACAAGTTTTTATCACAGAAAGTTAATCAATTAGAGTTTTGGAACATTCCAATAAAACTGAAATCCTAAAACTTAAAGAAACAGGTAAGGAAACAATCTGTGATGGGTCAAAAGATGAACTTGAAATTAAAAGGCTCAAAAACGAATTGTGTTCTGAAAAAGAAAAGTCAACAAAAATGAAACTTGGTTTTGAACAGCCTAGAATTGATAATCCTGTGTTATGCATCATCTGTGGTAACTCAGGTCACTCTAAGATAAATTGCCCAAAATACAGAGCCACTATAAAAATAAAAGGCACATATAAGACACCTCAAAGGAAAAGGTATACTCAAAAGAAATATAATCTACCTAAATGGATACATAGAGATCTTATTCATCCTTTTGATTCCAGTAAAGGACCCAAGTTAATCTGGGTGACTAAAACTTACCTGTGAAATTTTTCAGGAAAAAGTGAGAGGAAGCAAGCAACATTGGGACATGGACAGTGCTTGTTCAAGACACATGACTAGAGATACATCACAATTTCTCTCACTTAAAGAAGGAAGAGGTGGAATGGTAGCTTTTGGTGGAGGAAAAAAGGGTTAGATTAAAGGCATCGGAAAGATAGGCAGATAAGATGAACACTCATTTGACAAAGTATATCATGTAGAAGGTTTGAAACACAACTTTCTAAGTATATATCAACTGTGTGATAAAGGAAACGAGGTAATCTTCTCATCAACTGATGTAAAAGTTATTAACCTTAAAACACAGAAGGTTGTTCTGACAGGAAATCGAGATAAACATGTATATATAGTGGATACCTCAAAAGTATCTGATGAAAACTTAGTCTGCTTAAATGTGATTGGCAAGGATCCTTTGCTATGGCACAAACCTCTAGGTCTTGCTAGCCATGTACAACTAAATAAACTCATCTCTAATGAACTAGTTATAGGACTACCTAAAACAAAATTCAAAGAGACAGGAGTTTGTAAAGCATGCACTCTAGGAAAGCAAGTAAAATCATCCTTTAAACCAAAACAGGCTATAAGTTCAACTAGATCCCTTGAACTAATACACATGGATTTATGTGGTCCCATGAGAGTCAAAAGCAGGGGAGGGAAAATATATGTGTTTGTTCTGGTTGGTGATTATTCCAAGTATACTTGGACACTCTTTCTAACTTCTAAAGATGATGCATTTGAAGCTTTTTGCTCTCATATAAGTAAACTCCAAAATAAATTTGATAAACAATTGACATCAATTAGGTCTGATCATGGTACTGAATTTGAAAACTAAAAATTTGCTCAGTACTGTGACTCTCATGGAGTTGATCATAATTTCTCTACTCCTAGAACCACACAACAGAATGGTGTAGTTGAAAGAAAAAGTAGAACCCTCCAGGAAATGGCTAGAACAATGATGATTGCTAGTAAAGTCACAAACCAATTTTGGGCTGAAGCCATTAATGTTGCATGCTACACCATAAATAGATGTATGCCGCGACCATTGCTAGATAAAACCCCTTATGAGATATTAAAAGGCAGAAAACCCAACACTCGTATCTAAGAATATTTGGGTGTAAATGTTTCATTCATAATAATGGAAAAAACCTGTTAGGAAAATTTGATGCAAGAAGCGATGAGGGAATTTTTCTAGGATACTCCACACATAGCAAAGCCTATAGGGTACTGAACAAACGAACATTGTGTGTGGAAGAGAGTATACATGTTGTATTTGATGAGTACAATACTATGTCTAACCAGAACCTGCAGGAAGATAATGAAATCTCAGAGGCATCCACTGATAATGCAAAGGAACAGGAAAAAGGACAGGTCTCCTCCATGAAAATGATGAAATCAACATACATACTCTTAACGATCAAGAAGGGAACTTAGAAAGGATGCCTGAAGAAGAACAAACAGAGTTAACTAATGGTCAAGATACAGAAACTCCCAATCTGGTCCTAAAAGACTACAAATATCAAGGATCACATCCTTTGGATAATATACTCACTGATCTCACTTCTGGAATAACCACCAGATCATGTATGAAAAATCATTGTGCCTTCAATGCATTCTTGTCTATGATAGAACCAAAGAAGATCAGTGAAGCCCTTCAAGATGCAGACCTGATAATAGCCATGGAAGAGGAACTGAACCAATTCGAAAAGAGTAAAGTTTGGAACCTTTTACCTAAACCATCAAACACAACTATAATTGGTACAAAGTGGATATTTAGGATCAAGTTAGATGACCATGGTACAATAACTAGAAACAAAGCCAGGTTAGTAGTTCAAGGGTACAATCAAGAAGAAGGGATAGATTATGATGAGACGTTCACACCGATGGTAAGATTGGAAGCAATTAGGCTACTCATAGAATTTTCAGCACACATGGAATTCACCTTGTATTAAATGGACGTAAAAAGTGCATTCCTCAATGGATTACTAAAAGAAGAAGTGTTCGTTAAACAACCCCCTGGCTTTGAGAAGATTGATTATCCTGACCGTATCTACAAACTTGAAAAGGCTCTTTATGGGTGGAAACAAGCTCCAAGGGAATGGTATGATAGATTGTCAAAATTCCTCCTAAGCCATGGATATTCAAGAGGTAAAATTGACAACACACTTTTTCTCAGAATCAAAGGAAAGGATCTACTGATTGTACAAGTGTACATTGACGACATCATCTTTGGAGCAACAAACAAGGCGCTCACAAACGAATTTGCCAACCTCATGAGTAATGAATTTGAGATGAGCATGATTGGAGAGTTAAACTACTTTTTAGGGCTTCAGATAAAGCAAATATCTACAGGTACATTAATTCACCAGCAGAAAATGTCAAGGAACTGCTTAAAAGATTCAAAATGGAATATGCTAAACAAATAGACACCACAATAGCCACAACCACTAAGTTAGACCTCGAAGGAACATGTTCTGCGGTGGAACAAAAATTGTATAGAGGTATGATTGGTTCACTTTTGTATCTTACTGCTAGCAGGCCAAATATTGTGTTCAGTGTGGGCTTATGTGCTCGATTTCAAACCAACCCCAAGGAATCTCATCTTCAAGCTGTTAAAAGAATTCTCAGATACTTGAAAGGAACCACTAATTTAGGATTATGGTAACCAAAAGGGAGTAATTTCAAATTCATAAGATATGCTGATGCAAATTATGCTGGTTATCTAGCAGATAGAAAAAGTACCACAGGTATGGCTTACTTCTTTGGATCTTGTATAATTTCTTGGGGATCAAAGAAACAAAACTCGGTCGCACTATCCACCGCAGAAGCTGAATATGTTGCAGCAACCTCATGCTGCTCAACTATTATGGATTAAGCAAATGCTCTGTGATTTTGGTCTTAGTATTGAGTGTGTTCCAATCTTTTGTGATAACACAAGTGCAATCAACATTGTAAAAAATCATGTACAACATAAGAGAACAAAACACATTGACATTCGTCATCACTTTCTGAGAGACAATGTGGAAAAGGCACAAATCTCCATGAATTTCTATGCCACTAAACAACAAGTTGCTGATATCTTCACTAAGGCATTAGCAAGGGAACACTTTGAAAGGAATAGGTTGGAGTTAGGGATGATCAAAATCACCTAACTATCTTTGCTTTACTAAATAGACTATGGTCCTCCATTACATATTTGCTAAGTCTTAATTATTTTTATACATTGTAACTAAAGAAGCTGCCATTCTTAGGAAATTGGTAACTCAAGGGATTAAGACTTCAAAGGCTATCATCTCACAACCAAAGGTATGTACACTTTACTTCTAAAAGAGGACTAAAAAATAGTGACGTGTCTCCCCACCCGTTCCCTCAATAAATTAACTCTGTCAGATATATATGATTAAACCGCCAAAAATCCAATCAATATCTCCAAACTATCAAATCAATCCTATCCCTCTCTTCCTCTTCTAAAACTCCTTCACTTCCCAACACTAACTCTCCAAAACACATCTCGCTTCTCCTTCCTTCACAGAAACCTTAGGCTCAAATTATCTCTCAAATCATGACTTCACCATCTGAAAACCACAACCTTGCTATCATACCATATGAGTATCAAGAAAGTCCATTCATCATGCCCGATGTCATGCTCGCTGACTCCTTCGGTGTCACACATCTTGCATATCCTCTCATGGAAGACGCTTCAATTCAGGGGGAAGAACATTATTAGAGATTAATGTCTAAAATTGGAGACAACACTGATTCACATTGTAAGGGGGAACTAAAATCGTCCAAGGAACAAATTTATACCACACATAGCGATGATGACGATACTCCGTTGGTTAAGATGATCCCTAAGCAACTCCATTCCCGACTTCGTCGGGCTTCTGGAAAATGCCCATCCTCTGAACCATCGGTGGCGATTCCAGAATGGGTTACTAGGGTGGTACAACGATTTGGATGCAGTGCTACTCACTAAGTCTACCAAGAAGTCCCATGGAAAGAAAAGTAAGCTTATCCTTCCTGAAAACCCTATTGATATTATTGACAATGTCATTGAACCTAAGAAAGATGAGAAAAGAAAGAGAAGTGCTTCTATGGGTAGTTTAAAGAAACAGGACACTGTGCCCAAATTAGTAAAGAAATCTAGTCACACTAATAATTCTGATGACGATATGGTTGTTACTGCTGAAACTCGTAAGGCGATGATTTTGGCATTTAAGAAAAGAAAGGTGATTAGGGGCAGGGTTGTTATAGGTATTGGGGGACTTACTTATACTACTACAGGCACAAGGTTGGAATGCTTTGTTTCTTCAGGGAAATAAAAGGCGTAAAATGGGGAGGAAAGAAACTAGGGAGTTTTATATCAATGTTGTTGGGTCTGCTTCCTCTATTACGAGTAAGGTAGGTGGGATATATTTCACCTTAACAGATGAGGTGTTGTCCAAAATACTTGGTGTACCAAATGTGGGATGGTGTCACTACGTCAAGCGAACATGGCCTCCCTTGGAATGACTTTCATCAGCCCTTGAGATATCGCATAGGTTTGCACATGATCCTATGCTTGAGGGTTACACTAGGGTGGATAAAGGAACCATGCTTCCCTTACATAAGCTCCTTTTTGATGTAGTACATAAGATTATTCTTCCTAGATCCCAGAAGTGTACGGAGGCAAACTATTTGGATCTCACTCTCATGGAACTATTAATTTCTAAGGTTCAAATCAATTTGCCTAAATTAGTTTTGAATCACATTCATAGGATCTGTGTGCATGATGATAAAGACCATGGGCTTGGGTATGGATTTTGGTTAGGAGAAGTATTTGAGTATTTTCGCGTCCCGGTTACAGAATGGCAAGAACAAACTACTAAATATGTGTTGGGGGAAGTCGATCATGTTGTCATACCTGCTACATCTCGGGGGGCTAATGCTCCTGTGCAATGCTTGAAGGCATTGTTGACTACAAAGAATGAAGAAATTGCTGCTCTTAGGGTCACTCACTTAGCTGCTATGGATCAGTTGAATATTAGCTATGGGCTTGAGCATGCTGGGTTGGTTGAAGAAAACTCTAGACTTAAGGAAGAATTGGCTAAGACTCGAGCAGCACTGGAGACAAAGCGATTGTCAAACTCAGCTTATCTGAAGAATCTTGTTGATATGTTCGCTAAGGGTTCTCCGTCCTCATCTTCTTGTGTGCCACCCTCTGTGTAGACATTCCTACCTATGATGTGTCATGTGTTTTTGAAGTCCTCTTGAAGTTGTAATATGCTTTACTAACTATTGTGGATGATGACTTTTTGTTGCGTTCTTCTTTTGTCTAACTAATGATTATAGTTTTGTGGTTTTTTTGTTATGGTTTATTTGGTTATTACTGCTTTGCATATTTTTGTCTGATGTCAAAAGGGGGAAAACTTGCTTGCATACACTGCATACACATGCGCGTCCATGCTATTCTGTTCAATGCAATACAGATTTAATACAGAGGCTTGAATAGTTTTCCATCGTTCAAAAAGGGGGAATTTGTAAGAAGCAAAAGGTCTAAATGTTTTGAAGAATGTCAAAGTGTCAAGTTGCATAGAACAGGTCGTATCAACATGTACCAGCTAATCCAAATCTGACTGGGAGAAGGTTTTGGAAATAAAGTAGCAGCTTACAATTTGTTAGGAGTTCTACATGAAGTAGGAATTCTACGCATGAGCTCCTAAGTTTCGAGAGGAAAAAGGAAGTAGAGCACAAGTAGGATTTCTAGGTGAAAGAGGTTTTGGATTCAAGTACAAATCTATAAATAGGGCAATAATTTCTTTGGAGAAAGTTGCGCACTTACATTGAGAGAAAATCAAAACACGATCAAGAGTTTTGATAATTACTTGGGGAGTGCTACGAGTTGAGAGAAAAGTTGTACGATTGTAGTCAAGAGTTTTGAATACAATCAAGTGTTGAGAGTAGGTTTCGTTTAACAAGTTTGAAGAACTTGAAGAACGATAGAAGACTTAAACGTGGGGTTTTTTGTCTTAGGTAACTAGGAATTAGAGTTTATAATTCCTTAGGTTACATAGTTTTGTAATCGTTGTGTTATTTGAAAGTGCTATAAATAATACAAAGTTTTGAACGTGTCGTTATACGAATCTGTTTACTGTTAGCTTCAAATAGAGAGGAACAAGTAGTATGGAACAAGTAGTTGTGTTAAAGAATTAAGGAGGTCATAATTCCAACAATATTATGGATTGCTAATGATTTTTTGGTGACATATGTTGAGTTTGAATGAAACAATTGTGTTTAAAGCAATATATATAAAACTTGGCAGTCAAAAGTTGACAGTGCATACTAGGCCATGTGTGATTGTGAGCATTTGTGCACTATTTTTTCTTTTTATGTGCATCTAGAACTTGCATGGTTTATGTTGCATTGGCTTAAAGATAATGGATTAGAAAAGGATCATAGGCCGTTTTTTGAATTTAGTCTATTCAGCCTATACGACCAACCAACTGAACAAGGAAATTATTTGATCCCGAAGTTTGAGCCTTAATGATAACCTATTTGTTATTAACTTGTTTAAATTCTCCATTTATTTGGAAGCTGTTTGTTTTGGCCCTGGCTTGTTGGACATCGTGTACCTTAGCTCAGGCAAAATGCCTAAGTTGAGGGTGGCTATCGTGAGTAAAGTAAAGATACAATGGGGCATGAATAAATATAGGTTGATAATGATCAAAACTTGGGGATGTGGCATGTAATCATGAGTTGAATGTTGAATAATATTTTATGTTCAATTAATAAAAAGGAAATAAAATGATGAGTCACATCCAAATGATCAAAAAATGAGAAATAAAAGGGAGAAACAAGGTTGGCTAAAGAGGAAACAAAGGTGAAGATGATTGCAAGGAGAGGATAGTCATTACTCTCAAATGTATCCCACCTTTACCTTAACCCTACATTACAAGACGACCAAGTCCTATAGTGATCCTAGTCATTTGTTTGTGAAGTCGTT
>JAJOOF010003778.1:0-23428 GCA_029582545.1 Solanum lignicaule
AGGTAATGCTATTTTTCATGAAAATAAGTTTCCTTTTGATTCTAAAAATAGTGGGGGTCAAAAGATTGAACAAAATATTTTGTCACTACCTAGTTCTTCTACTTCTACTTTAAAAAATAAAGAAATTGATGATTTTGAGTTAAGAAGAAGTAAAAGAACTAGAGTAGAAAAATATTTTGGTCCTGATTTTTATGTGTTTAATGTTGGAGATGACCCTCTCACTTTGAAAGAAACATTATCTTCACATGATTCTATATTTTGGAAAGAGGTTGTAAATGATGAAATGGAATCACTGATTTCTCTTAAAACTTGGAAGTTAGTTGATTTACCACCGGGTTGTAAAACTATTGGTTGCAAATGGGTCTTAAGAAAAAAGTTGAAACCGGATGGATCTATTGACAAATACAAGGCTAGGCTAGTTGCAAAAGGTTTTAAACAACTAGAAGGCCTAGAATTTTTTGATACTTTTTCACCGGTAACAAGAATTACATCCATAAGACTTTTAATTGTTATGGCTGCAATTTTTGATTTGCAAATTCATCAAATGGATGTGAAAACTGCATTTTCAAATGGAGACCTAAATGAGGAAATTTATATGGATCAACCCGAGTCTTTTGTTGAAGCAGGCCAAGAAAGCAAAGTATGTAAATTTACTAAATCTCTATATGGCTTGAAACAGGCACCTAGGCAATGGCATGAAAAGTTTGATTCTTGCATGATTGAAAATGGTTTTAAAACAAATGAGTGTGATAAGTGCATATATCATAAGTCTTGGAATAATTCACATGTGATTATTTGCCTATATGTTGATGATTTGTTAATCTTTGGCTCTAACATGAATGTTATTGATGATGCTAAGAATATTCTTAGAAGCCATTTTGATATGAACGATCTTGGTGAGGCAAATGTTATTCTTGGAATAAAAATAACAAGAACATGTGATGAAATTTTTCTTGACCAGTCACATTATGTTGAGAAAATTTTGAAAAAATATAACTTTCTTGATTGCAAGCATGTTGCAACTCCTTTTGATTCAAGTGTTCACTTATTTCCTGTTGAAAGTGAAAATTATGTAATAAATCAAAAGGAATATGCTAGCATAATCAGAAGTTTGAGGTATGTGACTGATTGCATTAGGTTTGATATTGCATATGCAGTAGGAGTACTTGGCAGGTTTACAAGCAAGCCAGGTAATGAACATTAGCATGCTATAACAAGAGTTATGAGATATTTAATTGAAACAAAAAATTATGGTTTGTTCGATAAAAAATATCCTGTTGTACTTGAAGGCTTTTGTGATGCAGATTGGAACACTTTATCAGGTGATTCCTGTTCTACTACTGGTTATGTCTTTACTTTAGGTAGTGGTGCTGTTTGTTGGAGATAAAAAAAGCAAACTATTGTTGTTAACTCTACTATGGAGGATGAACTAATTGATTTAGCTTCAACTAGTGAGGAAGTGAATTGGTTAAGAGATTTACTGTTTCAAATACTTTATTTTGAAAAACCAATTCCTCCTATTTTAATTCATTGTGATAGCACCGCTGCAATTGGTAGAGTTCAAAACCGTTATTACAACGGTAAATCCAGATCTATACGGAGGAAACACAGTAATGTAAGATCGTATTTGACAAATGGTACCATTAATGTTGATTATGTCAAATCTTGTGATAATCTTGCAGATCCTCTTACTAAGGCCTTAACGAGAGAAAAGGTCTGGAGTACATCGAGGGGGATGAGATTGAAGCCTATAAATCCTTGAGTCATATATGAGGAAACTCAACCTGGGGACTAGAGATCCTATAACCAGGTTCAAAGGGAAAAACTAATCACATGATGACTTGTTGTGAAAAATGCACTATCCTTTTATTCTCTCCCTATGATGTGAGTGCATTGTTTCCTGTAGTTTGTGAAGGTTGAGTTCATAAAAATCTTAGTGAATATCTGTAGCTCGTATGGGTAGAGTGTTAAGCTTGCAGGAACACTCTCGACAGATTTCACTTATGTGAGTGTGGAAGTAGGTCGCTTCCTATGAGAATTGGCTTATTCTCAAAAGCACTCATGAAATCAGGATAACACATGGTCATAACATGCTGGCTTTAAAGCTCATGTCAACACCTTAATTATTATGTGTGAGTAGTGATATTTTATTTCCCTTAAACAGTCATAGTTTAAGTCTGAGACCACTACGACTCTGGAGTAAAAGTTATTGTTTCACTAAGTGGAGGTTCAATGCAGAGCACACCTTCATTATACATAGTAGTCTTCCTTCAGCTGATGGACTCTCTTATCTAATATTAAATGAGTAGGGGATTGTTGGTTTGTTAGCATTTTAATATTAATATTTTAATATATTAATTTGCTATATTTGGAGTTACAAGAATGCTGAATGTTTCAGCAGTTAGTGGGCATATATCATTGTTGCCGTTGGTAGTCATTTGTGACTAATTACTCACTTTGGTTACTCACTGTGCATGTGTTTTATTGCCCATTATTTGGTGGTTACAAAACGTTCAACTTGAGGTTGCCGTTAGTGGCACAAGGTGGTCAACTATGACCACTAATTCTTTACATTACTTCTCTATTATTCCTTGTAACTTATGTAATTCCTAAAACAATTTATCTTCCTATTCATTGCTAGGAAGACTTCTTCTAGTATAAATAGTGGTGGTCTTCATTTGGTTTGTGACACACAACATTTAAGTTTGTCAAAAAGAGAGTTCATATTAATTGAAGGGAGATGTTTTTTTTGTGGAGTTTTGGACTCAACTCTTGTCCAGAGTTGTTGAGGAGTTATACTTTGTGAAGACTGTTGTATCCTGGAGGGGACAACTCAAGAAAGACTACTGCTGGACCGGTGAAAAACATTTGTTGCAGTGAGCTTGAATCTCCTTAAAGAGAGCGAGATATTCGCACCTCAACCTGAAAAGATTTATTTCTTCATTTTTATTTTCAATTGTAATATTGTATTTTTGTTATCAAATAAGTTTTTCACTAACACTGCTTCATAATTTGTTACATTTAGCTCTTTAAAGAATCAGATTTAGAGATATTTTCACTGTTTAATTGATTGAAGTACTCTTGGGATTTATGACCACTGAATTTATCCTGACAATGAAATTTCTTGATGCCACCATCAAGTCTAGCATGTTGAATACCTTTAATCATTGTCGACAATACTCTGAAATGTACCTTTAATCACTAACTTACGGATTTGCTCGAACTCAGTAGGAATACTTAACAAAACATTACGATATAGATTGTGAAAATGAGTCTGGTACTAAGAAATTGACATGGAGTTTTCCTCCAACCTATCAAACTCATCCCTGCTGATCACTGTTTACATCTTTACTCTATTCAAATAGGGCGAAACGTCGCGGTGACTCAAAAAATAAATCAGTTGATTGAATTTTGAAAGAATTTTAAGAATAAACGAATTTTAAAGGAGTCGCCACCTAATTTTAAGAAAAAACTAGGAAACCATTAAGTGATCTACGAAACCAAGATTCTAGGTAAGGGGTTCAAGTTATTTCGAAGGAAAGGTGTTAGGCATTTTTCGAAATCTACAACTGTGGGTCCCGACTGAATTAATTTTTTCAAATTGAGAAGGAGGTAAATATAGTATACAAATATAACAAACATGCAATATACTCAAGTAATAAAGCAAACAAGTAATATGAGAAATGACCTAATATTTGTCTATCGTCAACA
This sequence comes from Solanum lignicaule, assembly GCA_029582545.1. Lineage (NCBI taxonomy): Eukaryota > Viridiplantae > Streptophyta > Magnoliopsida > Solanales > Solanaceae > Solanum > Solanum lignicaule. The sequence continues at coordinate 3,712 of JAJOOF010003778.1, forward strand.
ATATACATAATAATGAATATAGTATTCGAACTTTATTCGAATGGCTTCGATGAGAAGCGACTTCGAGGTACCTGTAAAGACAGGTAGTAAAAGTGTTAATACTAAATAAATATGACTAAAAATAAATGAATTAAACAATAACTTAAATATAAACATCCGTCTTATTAACATGAGAGACCTTAGAAATCGACGGTAATTTCTTCATCGGCCATTTTGAACAAACAAAATATATGAAATTAAACTAAATTTCCGTCTTTTACAATGTAAAGGCCTCCAAAATCGACGGAGAGAGTTTCTCATTGGCCATTTTGAACAAACAAAATACATGAACTTAAACTAAATTTCCGTCTTTTACAATGTAAAGGCCTCCAAAACCGACGAAAAGATTTTCTCATTGGCCAAATAATAACAACACAATAGTACAATAATAATAACTAAATAATAACAACCTAGCTATTGACAATTAAAAAATTCTCAAAAAAAAAAAAACAATATGCAATCAATCAGTGGAGAGCCTTCATGATAAAATAAGATCAATAATGGATAAATAAAGCAAATAATAATAATAGCAAAGTACTGCAACTTCCTATCTAATATTGTGAGAAAATAAAATAAACAATAACATCAAAACATATCATTAATGACTATGAAAATGATAATTAACTACAAAATAAAATACAATTAATGAAAAGTATATAACTCGGCCACTGGACAGTAAAACTATCAAACCAATAATTCAAAACACTTATAATAACAACTACAACTACAACAACAATAATAATAATAATAATAATATGAACTAACATAGCTGCTGAAAATTAGAAAAAAAAATATAATTAACTCCAAACAAAAAATCACAAATAGCTAAACATAAATAGCAATAGAATAATATTAAAGCAAACACATAAAATAATGTAATACTAGATAACTGGATCAAATGCACAATAAATAAATAAAAAATAATAATAAAAATAAATAAATAAATAAAAAATGAATGTCAACCTTATCTCAAATAACAGACAAATAATGCTAAATTTTCTAAAGTAATGCACAATAAATAATATAAAAAAATAATTAAATACTCAATATTCATCAGATAAAGCAAATAGATTAAAGTAATAACCTAACACTAGTCACTCAATTTATCACAAAAAATAAATAAACCAAGAACGCCAAAAAAATAGTAGCATAAATACATGCCTTAAATTAAAACAAACCACAGTAATTATAATAATGGCAAAACAAACTTCATCTTCAAAAATCAACATGGAATAACGATTCAAAAAGGAAAAAATAGATCCGAGTTACCGTTGAGGTCTCTCGAACGTGTAGTAGCTCAGAGCTTGCCGGAGTTCCAGCGTCAGTTTGGGAAAGTCATTTGATATTGCCAGTTGCAGCTATGGAGTCGTTGACTCTTGATTCGCCAGCTTTGGAGCTCATAGCTCACTGGAGCTGGTTTGTGGCTGCCAGAAAAGAGAACGGAGGTAGTATTTGGGGTCTGTTGTTGTTTTCTCCGTTTGAAGCTTGATGTATGAAAGGTTTGTTCGTGGTTCCCTGTTTGGCTTTCCCAGTGAGCTTGAGCTCGATTCGAGGGAGAAAGGAGTGGAGGGAGAAGGGTGTTGTTTCCGGTGCCTGTTTTGCCGGAAATGGTGACGGGAAAGGAAGGGTGTTTTGGGACCGGTGGTGACCATTTGGTTGCCGGAAAAATGGAGGTGTGGGTAGCGGCTGGAAAATTTTTAAGAATGAAAAAATTAGGGTTTCTATCTATTTGAAAATTATTTCTCTCATTGCCCAAAATATTATCCACCGCCCTTTTTTTTTAACTTAACCAAAACTTATATAGGAAATAATTGTTAAATTGACTCAATTTGTGGGCTTGGGATTGTGGCCCAAAATTATCAATCAAATAAAATATCTGTATTTGAATGAATTTCTAAATTGTGCAAAATATCACAATGAATATTAATAAATGTAACAAATAAAATGAATATATTAAAAAAAATAATGAACGTAACTAATGACATGTAAAAATGCAACTTTAAAATTAACTGATAAAAAATCCTAAATTTTGATAAATAAGAATAGTTATCGATAAACTTATTAAAAAAATTATTTTAAACTATTAAATAAATAAAACTTAAAAGTTACGAATTTTGAAAATGTTGGCCAATATTGACTGTCAACAATCACAAGGACAAAGACTGTATGGCACAGACCTCGAAAAATATCTCAGTAAATTGCTTCCAACTCATCATAGGAGAACCAACAGATCTACGAGAAACTACCGACCTCTACCACTCCTTAGTCACTCCACAAATTAATACTCCCTTCGTCCCATAATAACTTATCACTTTTTATTTTACATGTTACTTAAAAGATCATAAATTAAATGATCAATTTATTATTTATTCATATTAATGGTTATCAAGATAATTTATGATGACATAAGGCATACAAAATGTATAAGTACTCCAAAGTAGGTGAGAGCAAGAGTGCAAATGAATAATTAAATATTTAATGAATTGTTTGGAAATATAAATTCTAGGAACTTTAATTTTCATTTAAGCTTCCAAAGAGAAATTATGGGAACATTAAGCATGATGATGATATTAATTATAGGGTATAATGAGAAAAAATTACTCCCTCCGTCTCATTTTATATGTCATCTTTTTACTTTGCACTTGCATTAAGAAATAATGTAACTTTACCATTCTACCTTTATTTTTTTTTTTTGAAACTCAAGTTTTCAATCAATGAATATGAATTAATTTATTTTGATTAATTAATTTAACCAATGAACATGAATCATTTACTTATCTTTTCTAAGTTAGTCAAATGTATATTTTCAAGGGTAATAACTTACAAGGGTAAAAAAGGAACAATATGGTAATTTATGCATCGATTTTATGAAATGACAAGTATTATGAACCAACTATTTATAGAAAGAGATGACATATAAAATGGGACGGAGGGAGTAATTAATTTATCTTGATTTAGTAAGTGATTAAGTAATTTGGGACAAGTATTTTTAAAAGAAAAAATACATAAAATCCCTCCTGAACTTGACAATAAAACTTACTTTAGCACTTTAATTTTACAGATAATTATTTACCCCGCTAATCTCTTTTCAAGTGAATTAAAATACACCATAATATTATAATATCAGTCTCACAATGACAAGTGCATTCCACACGCGTCATGTCATTGATACGTCAGCGCCACATCAGCGTCACATTGAACATTATTTAAATTTTGATTTTTAATTTTTTTGTTTCTTTTTATTTTACTCACAATTTTAGAAAGTAAAAAAAAATCTTAAAAAATAAGAATTAATCCATGGTTATAAGAAAAATAATCTCAAAAAAAGAATAAATTTTCAGTTGAAAGAGATTCAAAATCTCAAAACCATTCTCACAAAAACACATTCAGTTTTTAAGACACATAATCAAAACAAATAAATAATAACATCTAAAAATTTGATTTGAGATGAAAAATTTGTAGAATTTCATTAAAAAGAGCTTCAAGTTCATAATATTTAAACCTTGCCATAAATACTAATTTTAATTTGAAGCAAGAACAAATTGATGGCTTTTTTATTTTTTTCTTGTTCATCACACTTTTTGGGTTTATTGATAGAAATTAAAGGAAATGAAGGTGGGATAGGAGCGTCTTGAAGAAAGAGAAAAAAGATGGGGAAGAAGAAGAAGAAAAGTGTGAAGCACCAAGGTTTGAAGAGAAAGAAAGATGGTAGGAGTGGGGGTACGTTGGGGGGGGGGTCTAAGAAGAAGAAAGGAGTGGTGCAAGTGGTGGTCGAGGGCGGGAGGGGTAGATTGGGTGTGAGGAAGATGAAGGGGCAGGAGATGGCGTGGGGTTGGTGGTACTAAGGGCTGGGGATGGTAAGGTATGAAGAAGATGAAGAAAAGAAAGATTATTGGATAAAAAGAAAATAATTGGGGACCAGTTATTTATTTTTTCTTTAATTTTTGGTATATACGCGCTTTATTTTTATTGACTTGCCATGTCAGCGATTTGGGTGTATTTTAATTCACTTGAAAAGAGATAAGAGGGGTAAATAATTATCCGTAAAGTTAAAGTGCTAAAGTAAGTTTTGCTATCAAGTTCAGGAGGAACTTTATGTATTTTTTCTTTTTGAAAAGGTGATCAGTTAATATGAGAAAAAGAGTAAGATATATAAGACACTCTATGTGTCTCAAAGATGTCCAGGTTGAACAACCTATCCATCAAGAGAAGGCTTATGATTGGCTTGATTGAGTGGCAGGACAAGTTGTCCAACATAGGCATCTTAGAGACATATGGTGCGTCTTAAATATGTTATTAGTTTGCGAGAGTAACTAAGTAGTGGTGGAGGTTGGTACTTGCTCGTAGGCATGCTGGTTCTCCTATGATGAGTTGGGAGCAGTTTACTGAGATATTTTTCAAGAGGTTTGTGCCATATAGTCTTCGTCATTAACATAAGGATGTGTTTAATAGGTTGGAGCAACTCTCCTTGCCAATTTCTGAGTATGAGAGGTTTGTTTTATGAGCTATCTTGTTATGCTTTATCCAGTATACCTATTGAGTTTGAGTAGATTCATCAGTTGGTGAAGGGAGGCCACAACTTCTCTTGTGTTATTAGGTGATGCATTTTAGAATATTGTCAACCATGATAGGATGATTGAGGGTATTTGACATCCTAAATAGGATGGTGTCACCAAGAGATTTCCTTGTCAGGGTCAGTTTGGGCACCCACAAATATCAGTATTGACTAGTGCATGCAGCGATTTAAGGCACATATAGTGCTAGTGGACATAGGTCCATTCAAACTAGTCATGGTGAACATAGTGGTTATACAGGGAGGACGTATAAACTCTTTTGGTTATTCTCAGCGATATTCAGGTCAACGAGATTGCTATGTTTGAGTTAGGCACAAGTCAAGGGATTCCCCCAAACGTGCTCCTTCTAGTGTTTAACCAGGGTCAGAGATTTTCAGTGCTATGCCATTTCAACTGTTAGAGGTAATTCAAAGAGTGCTAGATGTGGTACAAAGGGTAGAGCTCGAGGCAGTGCTCAGGGTGGTTCTTAGGCTAGTAGAGTATGATATGTTATACTGGGTAGATCCGAGGTAGAGGTCTCAGATGCAGTGATCACATGTATAGTCTCAGTTTGCAATCATCCCACTACCGTGTTATTTGATCCCGAGTCTACCTACTCACGTGTCTACTTATTTTGCCGCGGACATTGATTCTGTGTGTGAATCCCTTGTAGTAAATATTAGGGGTTGTTTGGTACAATGATTAATAACACATGGATTAATCATGTAGGGATCAGTAATACATGGATTATTAATGTAGTGACTAGTAATGCAAGGTTTATTTTTTTATTAAATGTTTGGTTCATTACATCCTACCTAATCTTGTCTTTGGATTAAAACTCTACAAAAAGTTTCTTTCCAATTATACCCTTAAATCATTATTATTTTATGTAATTGGGTCAAGGTAGAGATAACTGTCGGATAATATTATCTTTTGGTGGCCTTCTAACTAGATAGGAGAAGAATACTTTTGTCACCATATTTGCTATTTTCTCACTTGAATTATTTGAGGATAAATAATTGTTATCTAAATAAATTGATCCCTCACAAAACACCAATTTTTAATTTTAAAAAATAGATCGTCTACTTTTAAAATCGACAAGATGGTAAACAATAGTAAAATCCAATAAACCATTTATGTTTAGAAATATAAATTGCAAGTTGTAGTTTTAATATGTATGCAATTATATAAATTGTTCAAAATACAAATAATTAGAAAACCACATATATATCAATAAATAATACATTCAATTATGATGACAAACGTCATGTGATCATATATTTGCCTTTACAATTAGTAAATATAAATAACTCACATTTCAAATATTGTATTGATTTGTATTGGATTTATTTAGCAACAAACAACTCTCTCTAAATAATAAAATTTGTAAGCTAATTTATTTAGATAAATTTACTACTACAAATAAAAAACATAAAATCAAGAAAATAAAATGATTAAAAGGATTTTAGGGGTATTTTTGTCTTAACATAGATTAATCTCATGGTATTAATGACGTGTATAACTAATACCACCAAACATAAGGTATTAGTTATACATCATATAATATCATGTAGGGTGTATAACTAATACATAGATTAGTACATGTATTAGTTATACATAGGCCCAAAATTTCCACCAAATAGAGTATCTAAATAGTACCATACATACTACATGAACTATTTCTCCTAATACTCCCTACCAAATGACCCATTAGTGTCTATACCCCGGTAGATGATTCTTTAGTGGTTCATCAGGTGTACCGGGGGTGTGTAATGACATTATCAAGTAGTGAGACTTGGACAGACTTTATTTTATTAGATATGGTTGATTTTGATGTGACCTTGAGTATGAACTGGTTATCTCCCTATCATGTGATTCTAGATTTTATTTTGCTAGATTATCTCGAATGACATCAGTACATTGTACGAGTATGTAATAGGGTTGAATAAAATAAATATCTAAACTGAAGTTACTCAACTGAATCAATACATGAATATGAAGTGAAAATCATTTAAGCTTTACAATAAGATATGCAATAAAAGAAATATATATGAAAATAATATACTTTACTCTATTGGAGAGTTTCTTTAACCAACAACCATCACTATGAATCTAGCGATGATACAATGTTCCACCCACGTTGTCATCAGGACCATCCCATACTTTGTTGAGGCACAGGATGCTAACTATAATTATGGATCCATCCAAAGTCATATCAATATTCTCAATAGTCCTCTACAAGAAATTTACCTTTTTCTTCACTTTTCTTTACTCATATACATTTCAGAAAATTAATTATACTATTTCCCTTCCCGATTTCCAAATAGTACATATGAAGTCACTCATGTCCTTTTAAAAAAAAACCCTTTTCAAAATATGCATTTAAAAAGTATACTCATGGCCTCACCTTTCAAATCTGAACTTAATGTATAGGAAAAACTCATGAAAAAACCTTTATAAACCAGACTTTTATAAACAAATAGGGTTCATGTGATACGAAACATGAACAACTATTTAGAATTCAATATGCATAATAGAATTGATTAGAACACCTAATCACAATTTAAGAAAGCTTATATCAAAACGCAATTGGTAAGAAAGCTTTCAACTCAACTTTGTGCCAGGGGATTCTTGTGACCTTAATTCATCTCCAAATTTATTTTCACACTAAAGAATTGATCAAAACACCTAATCACAATTTAAGAATTATTCGATACGACCTTATACGCAAATAAAGAATGATTCAGATTTTCATTTAGAAATATTTGAGGTGTTACACAAACATCAAAAACAATTCATACATTAGCTAAAATGACAAATTTTCCATTAGCGATATAAATCATCAAAACAACCGTAAAACTTTCCACTAATGATCACAAATGGGTCCTTGAACTCTTAATTGTCAACACAAGCTTAAAACTCCAAGAACCTATAAAAATCATCAACTTCTCTCCTTCGGCAAATGCTTCAAACCACCCCCCGCCCCCAGCCTATACCTTGATCTTGGAGGAGTTTTGATGGTGAAATCTCTTGAATTTTGATGGAAATCAAGTCTAGTTTGCCTACTTGGCTCCTAGGCAGGGAATATATATATAAATGCATTCAATTTAATTATGAGTATCATCACTTAACAATATAGACGATTAAAGGTACGAGAGATCATAACTATAATATTAACCCTATGAGTTAGCAATTTGATAGTATTTAGCAAGATAATGAAGGTGTAGACATAACATTATTACGCAAAGTGTCATAACCTTGGAACCCATCTCTTACTATTTTTATTTTTTTTCTATTTGTAGTTCATTAGAAATCATAAATTAAACCTTGGAAATACATAGCTTTAATAAATAAGATATTCAACTAAACCTATTAATTTGGATCATGTAGCTCGACCCTTGTTTGAGATTTGCAATAAGGGGGAGTGGGTTGAGAAGATGAGAGGGACTTGATTTAATTCTTATATTGTGCTATACTGCATTCTATCAGAAGCTTCAAAAATAGTCATGCAATCCGTCACTATTGTATAATGCATATAATATATTATATTATATATGTACGTCATTATACTTAAATAAAAACTTGTTAATTTTCAACCTATCAATATTAACATGAGTCAAAAACAGACATACTTTTTACCCATAATACTGATAGTAGAGTTTGTCGTCCACCGTAAGTCAAATACACAATATTCATAGTGTCTCAATTTATATTACATGATTTACTTTCCTTTTTAGTTAGTCTAAAAAATGACATATTTCTATATTAAGTAATAATTTAGCTTTAAAATGCTCATTTTCTTATTAATAAAATGATTTATAGCCATACAAATTTCTATCAAGTTTCAAAGATCTTTTTTTCTTAAACTTTGATTCATGTCAAGTTAAACTAATTCATATAAAATGAAACAGAGAAGATAGAAATTACATAAGCTCACATGGAATGTATCTGAATTATAAGTTTGACAATTGGTAGAAACTTATAATTATCTAATCACTTGTCGTTTACATTATTATAAAGAATGATATGAAAAAAGGAGTAGTTATATGATCATGCCATATGTTTTTTCGAAAGTCAAAAGTCATTGCAATAATGAGATTACTTCGAGAACAAGAAAATAATATTTTCCTCTCTGTCAACGTTAAAGATAAAAGATATGATTTTCCCAAATGTTATATTAAATAATATAATATGTCTGGTCTTCTAGAAAACGACGTTATTACTAGTGTTTCCCTCCAATCTGTTTAGTTACGCGTATATATGATTTATTACAACTTTTGTAAATTCTTTAGTATATCTACGTATATTATATGGTTCAATTTTGACCAACTTATATTATAATAATACGTATCTAGAAGGGCACTTAAATGTTTTCATCTACATTTCTGTTACACCTAAAATATTGCAATTATATGTTCTTTCAATTATACAATTTGTTTCAAATTTAAAATATATATATTTTCTTGTTCTTTCATATGTTTTTTGAATTTTGTGGTTTTAAATTAAAAATATATCACATGTATCAAATTTTTTTTTTAATCTTATGGTATTAAACATGTTTTGTGGAAAGTTAAAATTAAAGAGTTGTTAAAGAAGAAAGAGACATTTTTTTTTGTAACGGACTAAAAGGAGAATTAGAAAAAACAAATTGAAATGAATAAAGTAATTTACTGTGTAGGAGATAAAATATATGTAGTATTGTTTTATATTTTTATTCTAATTCAAATTGTAAATAATTATTTTGTATCATTTATTTCCTCCAAATTACTCCATCCGTTCATTTTTACTTTTCATTTATTTCTAAAATAGATTTTCATTTTTATTTGTAACTTTTGATATATCAAGAAAAAATAATTATTTTTTCCCATGTTTTACCCTTAGAACTAAATCATATTCTTCATATCATTTTTCAAAACTCAAATATACTAAATATTACTACCTCCGTCCACTTTTAATTGTCATAGTTTTCTTTTTAGAGTCGAACGATAGCAACTTTGACTAACATTTTACAATATATTTTTTCATCATATTGATATGCAAAAAAGATTGAAATTTATAGTACTTTTCGTATAGGTTTTGAATATCTTAATTTTTTGTTTAAAATATCGAATTAATGTAATCTAATTTAACTTTGAAAATTAGTCAAATTGACTTTTGAAAAACGCAACATGACAATTTAAAGTGAACAAAGGGAGTAATTAGTAGGGCCGGATAGTATGGTAAAATACTTATATCAATAATTATTTTCTTAATGAGTGTGTCAAGTCAAACAGTAACAAGTAAAAATAAACGGAGGAAGTACATCGGAAGAGGTTATTTGTACATCCGGTGTTTATACTAAATTTAAACATAATATATGTGTATTGAATATACTTTTTATTGCTTAATCATGTTTGAAAATTAAAAAAAAAAAAAAAAAAGTCAAAGCTGGTTTCCAAGTTAGGTTATGAAATGAAAAATTAACATTTATAGGTGACTTTGAATAATTTCTAAGTTATTATGAGAATCTTCATACTTTTTTCTTGTTTTTCTTACGTAAGGTCTTTAAGTAAGTGGAAATGGATTGATGGCAGCCTAATTTTACTAATCATTGCATTTACTAAGTAGAAATTACTTTGATATACTTACATATAATAACCCCAAAAAAGTGGAGACCAATTATATATATACTGATTTGGTCAGAAATATGAATTACGCGACATCAGCTACCAGAAATTCTCTATTTTGTTTTATTACATGACTCATTCCTTGTTAAATATATATTCCAAATAATTTTATATTTTTAAATTTAGAAGATATATATATATATAATTAATAATACAAGTCATACATCAATAATTTTAAAAACGCTCTCTAAAATCCTAGCCGTCAAAACCCTAAAAGTCTGAATTCTGCAGTCGGAATAGGGATTTGGAATTTGCCGTGGTTGGGAAATTCTCATACGGATGGTCTGATATCCACGAATTGTGAAAGATCATTCCGATATTACCCAATGCGGACCTTTAAATGGGATCCTTTATTTGACCCAGCGGAAGAAACATCAATAGCGATTGCATGAATATCGCCTCAAAATTTCCTTGGAAAAGAAACAATCTTCTCAGTGGTAACTGATGTTGGAAAGCCATTACAAGTTGATATGGCTACTAGAAACAAAACGAGACCAAGTTGCACGAGGTCAAGGTGGAAGTATACCTTTTGGGTGAGTTTCCCAAGAGAGTCAATGTGGGAATCAAGAAAAAGACAGGTGAAATTGTGGCTAAATGGATTACCATCAAATATAATTATCTCCCTAAATATTGCAGAAACTGCAAACTACAAGGGCATAATGAAAAAGAGTGTTTTGTATTACATCTGAAATTATATCCAAAGGAGGAAGGGGGTGAGGAAACCGAGGAATATAAGAGTAAAAATAACAACAAAAAGATCAATACAGTGCCAGAAAAGAAGAAGAATGCTGACAAAGGGAAGTCGACGGACAACAACTTTCAGGAACCTAGGATCAAGATTGGGGCCAAGAGAGGAGGATATCATTACAGGGAAGGACAGATTCAAATATGGAATCCAAAGGAAAAAGTGAGTGATGAGGATTTGTTGATGACCGGGAACAAGTTTGATGCACTTAATGAGGAAGAAGGGACAAAAGAACCAAGTCAATAACAAGAAAATATAATGACCATAGCAACGCCAAGGCTGGGAAAAGCACAAAGGAAAAAGTTGTGGTGGCAACCAAAGACTAGGTAGAAGAGAATTTCTGTAAACCAAGCACAGAAAAGGATATATCAGTGAATAATTCGTTAAGAAACAAGGAAATAAGGGAAAGTACCAGCAAAAAAGAACAAAGGGGAAAAGTATCAGAATTAAGAGAAATCAGTAATGAAGAAGACAACAAGATGGAAAAGCTAAGTGATAAAATACAAGCCATTGAAATTGAGAAAGATAGTCAACATGAGGTGGAGTGGACAACAAATTAAGGAATACGAAGGTAGGAGAGAAAGAAGAAGAAAAGTCATCTGACCAATTAAATACAAATACAAGCGATATGGAGGGGGGAGGTTCATCATACAACAATCAAGGGAAATTCACCAGTAGGGAAAATGACCAAGAACAGTAAGAGAAAATGTAGGGGCCAAATATAGAGGGAGAAAAAAAGAGGAGGAGGAAGAAGATGACATAACTAAATATATCAATAAGATAAGTAAATAAAGAGATCTATTACCAAGGCATACAAAATAATTGTTAATGGGTGGAAAGAGATACAAAGTTGTTGGTAAGGGCAGAAGCACAAGGAGTAGTATAGCAAAACCATCCATGTGTAAATGATAGACAAACTCTTATTCTGGAATATTAGATTAGTTAACTAACGAAGTTCTTTTGGAAGATTAATTGAATCTGAAGAAAAGAAACAAAATCTGCATATATTTCCCTTATGGAATTGTTTAAAGGACCTCAGAAAATAGAAACCTATAGAAGAAAGCTCGAAATGGCAAATATTGTGGCAATTAGCTCTTCCAAAATTTGGATGTGCAAGATCATGTTGAGGGATATAGACCAACTCAGGCTCATTATTACCACCTTAATGCTTTAAGATACCTTGGTTCATATGCTAGGACTCTTATGAGGGATGGCTCAGGTGGGAACATTGTAACAAACCTCTGATGGCTCACACACTCGTTTTGGAGGTCAGACTCCAATCAGATAGTTGCTTCATGTTCTTAGACTCCAGGGACTCAGTCAGCTACTATTATAGCTCCTCGATTAGATAATATGGTATTGCTAGGTGTTGCATCACATTTGGCTAACGGCCTTCCATGGCCATTTATGAGCAAAAAAAGTTCGAAAGGTTAAGGATGGTGAATCCTTCGACCTATACGGGTGACTTGAATGAGGATGCATATGAATTTACAGTTAGCTGTAATGGGAGATTGCATAACCTTAGATTAGTTGAGTCTCATGGAATTGACTACACGATGTTTCAGTACCAAGCAGTGGTGGAGGGATTATATTAATTGTAGGCCAACTGGATCACCTCCACTATCATATTTCTAAATAAGTTTCTTCCACGTGATGAGAGGAGGGCAAGAGGGTCAAGTTCGAGAGTTTGCAGTAAGATGGTATGTCAATCGCAGAGTATGAGGTTAAATTTCATACCTCGGCTAGGCACACTTTGATGATACTTCCCACCGATACTGAGAGAGTGAGAGGGTTTGTTAAGGGTCTGATTATTTTGATTCATATGGGAGTTTTTCAGGTTACCGTTTCTCGTGTTTCATTTCAGAAAGTGGTAAATGCTGCCAAAATGTTGGAAATGATTTGATGTGAGGGATTTGAGCAGCGTGAGGGCAAGAGGGCCCATCATTCAGGTCATTTGGGTAGTGCTCCTCCTAAGAGTCGAGGTTACTCAGGGAGAGGTTGTCACTCATAGTCTAACAGACCCATTCATGCTACGATACCAGTTGTTGAGGCTGATTATATTGGGCATAATTCTTCTAGTTTGATACATACTTCACATGTTTCATCTTCTAGACCTATAGGTCGTAGAGGGAATTATGGTCATTCAAGTTCCTCTCATCAGCAGACGTCTCATATTTACCATTGTACCCTTATTTAGTATTTTCTTAAAGTCAAGTTTTCAATTAATGAACATGAATTAATTAATTTGACCAATAGACATGAATTATTTACTTAGTTTTTCCACGTTGGTTAAATATATATTTTCTAGGCTAATAACTTTCAAGGGTAAAATAGGAAGAATAGAATCATTTATGCATTGATTTTGTAACATGATAAATATTAAAGTATATCTATTTTTAGTAAAGACGACATGTAAATAGGGATAGAGAAAGTATTTTTCTATTCTTTTTACCATATATTTTAACACTTCTTAATTCTTTAACTATTAATTCTCCTAATACTCCCTTCATTCAATTTTACTTGTCACACTTTGACTTGACACGTCAATTAAGAAAATAATTATTGATATAGGTATTTTACCAAACTATCCCTATTGAGTGATGTCTTGAAAAATGATTTGAAAATTAAGTATTTAATGTTGAGGGTAAAAAAATGGAAAAAATTATTGTCTTTTCTTGATATCTCAAAAGTGACAAGTAAAAATGAAAATCTATTTTAGGAATAAGTGACAAGTAAAAGTAAATAGAGGGAGTACTTCTTACCATCTATTTTAAGACTCCTTAATTATTAGTTCTCTCAAAACTTCTAACCATATATTTTAGAACTCCTTAATTATTAAATCTCTTAAAACATCTTACCATATGTTTTAGGACTATTTAGTTATTATTTTTCTTAAATAGTACTTACCATATATTTTAAGTATACTTAATTATTAAGTTTTTTAATACTCATACCATATAATTTTTCTATTTCTCTTACCATATATTTTAGCATTCCTTATTTTCTTATTTCTCCTAATACGTCTTACCATATATTTTAAGGCTCCTTAGTTATTAATTGTTCTAATATTTCCAGCCATATATTTTAAGACTCCTTAGTTATAAATTGTTCTAATATTTCTTGCCATATATTTTAAAGTTCCTTAATTATTAATTATTCCAATATTCCTTGCCATATATTTTATGGCTCCTTAGTTATTCATTGTTCTAATATTTCTTGTCATATATTTTAAGGCTTCTTAGTGATTAATTGTTCTAATATTTCTTGTCATATATTTTAAAGCTTCTTAGTTATTAATTGTTCTAATAATTCTTGCCATATATTTTTCTTTTACTATATATTTTAAGACTCCTTTATACCAATCATATTACATAAAAAATGGTGATCAATTATACAAAATCATAGTACATGAAATAAAAAAAAAGTTTAAAAGAGAAGGAAATCTATAAACAAAAAAGGGAATTTATTTAATAGAGCTAAATGATGTAATACATGACAAAAGAACATGGCAAGTAAATTATATATAAAAATAAAACAAGGTAACTATAAAAGAACTTAGAAAGAAATATATTTAATAACTTTCCAAGTTGATACTAAAAACTCCAGAAATTCTAGAAGCACATGTGTAATTCCAGTCTCTTTTCCATCAAGGAAAGTACACTTGCACAACCCCTATAAATAAAACCCAGTAGCACAGCAGAAGAAAACACAATCAATTCTCTTTCACTCAAAATGAAACAAGTCGGAGAAGATGAATATTTGTGCCTCAGTTTCAACAATTTTGGACTTTTATCGGATATCGCTGCAAAAATCTCCGATGAATTTCAGGCGGAGGAGAAAGATAGCTTGAACGGCGGCGAAGAAGATTTCGAATTCTCTTTAGTCTCTGAGAAACCGGATAACTCAATCGCGGAATTCATCTATGACGGTCAGACTAAATTCCAGCAGCCAATTTTCCCTCTTTTCAACCGCGATCTATTGCTAAGCGATTCGGATTTGAAGGATGTTGATAAATCAATTTTGATTCCGTTGAAGAAGTTGTTTCTAGAAAAAAGTGAATCAACGGCATCATCGGAGGCAGAGGAATTGGAGACGATACCTGCCGGAACTTACTGTATGTGGAAGCCGAAGATAAGCGAGCCATCACCAGGAAAATGCAAGAAGAGTAAATCTACAGGATTTGTATCGAAGCGATGGCCGAGGATCCGAGATCTGTTACGGCGGAGTAATAGTGAAGGCAAGGAAGAGGACAGTTTTGTATTTCTCTTAAGAAAAGCAAAATCAAAAAATTCCAGTGAGGTGGTGAAGACGGCTGGAAAATTGAAGCAGACGAAAACCAGCGGAGGGGAGAAGGGTTTACCGGCGGCTACGGCGGCGGCGGCTGCTTCTCAGCAAGCATTGTATTATGTACGCAATAGAGCGGATAAAGAAGCTGATAAGAATAAGAGAAAATCATATTTACCTTATAGGAAAGAGCTTATAGGATTTTTTGCTATTGGTTTGAGTAGAAGCTATCGGCCATTCTAACATGCAAATGCTTCTAGTCTAGCATAGATTGTTAAGAGTTATTTTTTTGTTCTAGTATAGGATTTTATCACCAACCATTTCAAAATGGATGTTTTTTTTTTCCAATTCTGAAATTAAAAAGATTTTGACAACTCCCTCTCTCTATCAAAATGTTGGATTTTTAGATTCATTTAAAAAAAGAAGAAAAAAGCTTTGACTATAAATTAGGATATGAAAAGTTTAAGTTATTCTTGAAATTAAATTTATATATTTAAAAAATATTATAAGTTACCCTCTTCTAGTTGTTTTTTTACTTGTACTAATATTTTAAAATATATTCTTTTATCATGTATATTGATATGAAAAAAATTATAATATCTGTTTTTTTATATAACTTTTGACTGTTTAATTTTTAATTATAAAATATTTAAGAGGGAGAACAAAAGGGTCGAGTTCGAGAGTTTGCAGCAAGATGGTATGTCAGTGACAGAGTATGAGGTCATATTTTATGCCTCGGCTAGGCACGCTTTGATGATACTTTTCACTGAGACTGAGAGTGAGAAGGTTTGTTAAGAGTTTGATTATTTCGATTCGTATAGGAGTTTCTCAAATTACCGCTTCTGGTGTTCCATTTCGGAAAGTCGTAAATGCTGCAAAAGAGTTGGAGATGATTCGACGTAAGGGATTTGAGTAGCATGAGGGCAAGAGGGCCCATCATTCAGATGATTTGGGTAGTGCTCCTCCTAAGAGTTGAGGTTACTCAAGGAGAGGTTATCACTCTTAGTCTAACCGACTCATTCATGTTGCGATACCAGTGTATGAAGCTAATTATATTGGGCATAGTTCTTCTAGTTTGATACATACTTCACATGGTTCATCTTTTAGCTAGACCTATAGGTTGTGGAGGGCATTCCAGTCATTTAGGTTTCTCTCATCAGCCTACGTCTTATATTTATGATAATATCCTTATTTAGTATTTTCTTAAAGTCAAGTTTCAATCAATGAACATAAATTAAATTATTTTGATGAATTAATTTGACTAACAGACATGAATCATTTACTTAGTTTTTCTGTGTTGGTCAAATGTATATTTTCTAGACTAATAACTTTCAAGGGTAAAGTAGGAATAATAGAGTCATTTATGCATTGATTTTGTGAAATGACAAGTATTAAAGAACATCTATTTTTAGTAAAGATAACAGGTAAAAAAGAACAAATGAAGTATTTTTCTATTCTTTTTACCATATGTTTCAACACTACTTAATTTCGTAACTATTAATTCTCCTAATACTTCTTATAATCTATTTTAGGACTCCTTAATTACAGTAAAACCTCATTAAATTAATACTCGATTAATTAATAATCTCACTAAGATAATAATTTCCTCTGATCTCGACTTGAGCCAATGGAAAAAATTGCTTATTTCGATAAGATAAGAAGATAATATATTTTCAGAAGACCCCTATATAAATATATGGTCCATTAATATTATAAATTAATAATTCTTTAAAAGTACAAATATATCTAAGAAAAAATAGTGAAATATGATTCTATTATGTTCTGTTTTTTGTTAAAATTTAAATCTAGTTGAAGTTCATCTCTAACTTTTCTTATTGCATCCAAAAGTTACGGTGTTGTCTTTTCTAATTGCACCAATTTTTTTTTGAAGAGTTCTAGATGCAAATGTTTCCTTACGCGTAACTGGTTCCTAATGTATTGTATCATCTTCAACTTTATCATCAACATAGTGTTTCCAATGATATATATCCATAATTTGTTCTAAGCTCCAGACCTCTGAACATGTATCATTTTCCCCTATCCAATAGGTTATTAACATTCATTTTATTGCGGAAACTGAGATCATTAATCATGAACTCAAGTTCATGAATGACGTTTTCACAAATTGGTTCTTTCAAATTTTTTGAGATTCCATCTCTGGACAATTTTTTCGGTGTCAAACACTCTTTAAATTAATAAATATTAATTTATCGATTAAATAATAGCTCTACAAAATAATAATATTTCATGGTCCCGCCTCTATTAATTTAGAGAAGTTTTACTGTATTAAGTTCTTTTAAAACTTCTTACCATATGTTTTAGGGCTATTTAGTTATTAATTTTCTCAATACTTCTTATCATATATTTTAGGACTACTTAATTATTAATTTTCTTAAATACTTCTTACCATATATTTTAGGACTACTTAATTATTAAGTTTTCTAATACTCTTACCATATAATTTTTCTATTTCTCTTACAATACATTTTAGTATTCCTTAATTTCTTATTTCTCCGAATACTTCTTACTATATATTTTAGGTTCCTTAGTTATTAACAGTTCTAATATTTCTAGCCATTTTTTAAAATTAAAAGATATATTTTTTGCCATATATTTTAAGGCTCTTTATTAATTGTTCTATTTATTTTCTTCATTTTAATTTATATGGTATATTTTGCAATTTAAGTAAATTAATTTGACTAACTTTCAAAACTAAATTAGATTATATTAATAAAAATTTTAAAATAAAAAATTAGATAGTAAAAAACTAGACAAAATACTAAAATTATAAAAAAAATTCATATCAATAAAAGGAAAAAATTATCTTAAAATATTAGTGCAACTGTAGGGATGGCAATGGGGCGGTGTGGGGTGGGAGTGGGTGGGTTGAGCTTAACCCGCAAAATTTTTAATCCTCTCCGCATAATAACTTTTTCATTTTCAACCCGTCCCGCATAACTTTTTTAATATTTTGTTTTTCTAGTTAAGTTTGATACTAAAAATAAAATTCATAAAAATAAATTCTTTTTTCATTAAGTTGTATTAATTTAATAGGATAGTGAATTAAAAAATTATTTTTTAGAGGTCAATTGGAAAACATGTAAGAAAATGTATTATTTTTTATTGAACCATTTGCATTTACTATCTTGAATATTTTAGTAGATTTATAGAAATTATCTTAATAAATAATGTTTTATCACTCTTATAACATGGAAAAACTTAAAATTAAATTTGAACCCACATAAAATCACATATACCTGCAACCCACCCCGCATTAATTTAAAAAAAAGCCCACTTCAACCTGCCCCGCACAACCTTAAACCCGTCCCACCCCACATAGCCTTAAACCCATCCCGCCCCACATAGCCTTAAACCCATCCCGCCCCGCCCCATTGCCATCCCTAAGTGCAAGTAACAAGTAAAAAAGCAACGGGGAGAGAGTAACTTATACTCCATCTGTTTTACTAACAAGAATTGTGGTGGATTGGTAAATAATCTTTCATCTTTAACCAAGAGGTTTCGGGTTCAAGGCTCCTTGGGTACATAGTCGTCTTTGTTATGGAGCATTTTATCCCTCCCCCCTATCTGGCTAGTTCACAAATATATAAATTAAAAAATTTGAAGATTTTGTGAGCAAATTCTCAGTCATTGACTTAGAAAAACGAAATATGTCACATAAATTAAGACATAAAGAGTAATATTTTTAAAAAAAATATATTAATATAATTTTCAGAATACTTAAATTTTTCATATCCCAAATTATAGTTTTAAATTTTTTTTAAAAAAACTGAATCTCATAATCCAACATTTTGATAGAGAGGAGTTGTCAAAATCTTTTTAATGGAAAAAAAAAACTCTTAACAATCTATGCTAAAAGCATTTGCATGTTGTTAGAATGGACGATAACTTCTACCCAAACCAATAGCAAAAAATCCTATAAGCTCTTTCCTATAAGGTAAATATGATTTTCTCTTATTCTTATCAGCTTCTTTATCCGCTCTATTGCGTACATAATACACTGCCTGCTCAGACGGCGGCGGCGGAGGTAAACCCTTTTCTCCTCCGCTAGTGCTAGTTTTCGTCTGCTTCAATTTTCCGGCCGTCTTCACCACCTCACTGGAATTTTTTGATTTTGCTGATTCGTTTTGTTGAAAGTTGTTCTCCTAGCTGAGATAGAGCAGATGCATTTGAAAGGAAGAAGAGGAAGAAGAGAATGAATAGAACAGTGAACTGAAATGACCGACTTAACTTCTCATTAGTCACCAAGTGCTATTTATATACTGTACATCATTAATAAGCTAATTAACTACTTTGTAAACTAATACATCAATCAGCTAACTAACTCAACAATAAGCTAACTAACTCAACTAATCACATGTAATACACATTTCAACACTCCCCCTCAAGTTGGGTGTTGGAATATGTCTAAC
>JAJOOF010003779.1:0-22943 GCA_029582545.1 Solanum lignicaule
AATAGCTTTTAAGCAGTTTTGAAGTGTTTGGGTAAAGTTAAAAAGTGCTTATAAGCACTTATTTTAAAGCCAAAATAACAAAAATAAGCCAAAAGCCAATCCAAACAGGCCCTTAGTCTTTCTTTGATCTTGTTGGACTTTTAAAATTTGATGGTTTTGCTATGCTCATTCTAACAAGCTTTCTAGATCATTTATAACTATACTATTTTCAGCAACTTAATTAGAGATTTATCTTCTTATATGGAACTGTATTCCCTCTCATTTTCCCAAATGGCTGCATCCCACCAAATTCTACAGACCCACATGAATTCTCCCAGGCCAACCATTGAACTAGGTTGGATCAGAGACTTATTTGACTGAGTCATACACTAGCTCTATCTGTCCCCTCTGCTGCGTGGCATGTTGTGAGGGACAATTCTATTATCCTATTTGATTGCTCAGATCTTTCGTGAATACAAGAATACTACTTTTTCGAAAATTAATTTTGTCAGATGAGTAGGAAAATTATACATTTCACTGTTCATAGCTTCAAATGAATCCTGGAAGCCTCATGCAGGTTGTTACCCAGTTCCTGAAGATGGAGACTTTACTTGATGATAGTGTTGAGCAGAAAATTGAGCTTCGAATTGAAAGGGGTGGCACTCCCTTGACAGTGGACTTGTTGGTAAATATTGTACTTGCACGTATTGGAATATTTCGACTCTTTCTTTCTTTTCAAAGTTTTCTTTCACTTGGAAATGGAGAAAAAATTGTCAGTTCTCTTCATCATGTTAACCCTTCCGTTTTGGACCCTACTTTTTAACCCCACTAAAGTACCAACATTAACCATAAAAAACTACCAACATTATTAGGCAATGGCAGTTTTAAGGTTGATATCAGTTAGTTATTTCCCAACTTAAAACACAACTTCTACAAAAGCACCACATTCGATGGTGGCTCTCTAGACACTTCAACTCTTGGTACCTAGCAAAATTTGGTTGACATTACCCTGCTAAATCCTAGAAATTTGTTTTAGGTTGTATTAGTTGCAAATAATTGGATACTTTTTTTTCTTTTACCATTTCTCTTTTTGTTTTTCATCCTTCTGACTGCGGTCCTTTCTATATTTTATAGCAAAGGGTTGTGGTGATTGTTAATATACACAAACTAGACTGTTTTAGGGGAATTTGACATTCTCTCTTGATTGTTGTGGTTTGCCTAGACATCACTGCGAATCCTCTTTCAATTGTTCCTCCATTACAAGTATGCCAGAGGTATTTGGATGACTTGTTCGCAATAACTGGAGCATTCAACTTTAATATTCGGGTATCAGTAGGTAATAGGATAAGATTGTTTACGTACTATCTTAGTATTTGCTTAGTGCATCGAGACAAGTACTAAGAATTTTTCAAGATCATCTTTTGTTTCCAAATGTTCAGAGCGACTATTATTATAGCTTTGCTTTAGTCTTCATCTTGATGTGAAAATTCAGAAAGAAGAAAAGGGGCGACACAAGTACTAAGAATTTTTCAAGATCATCATTTGTTTCCAAACATTCAGAGTGACTATTGTTAGCTTTGCTTTAGTCTTCATCTTGATGTGAAGAATCAGAAAGAAAAGAAAAGGGACGACAGATGGTGCTAGTAAATGGTCTGTAGATTCACAATCACGTCCTTCCCTTTCCTTTCTAGCAAATCAAATTTTAGATATTATCTAATCAAGGATGTTTTGTCTTCCTATGGTTCTTTTGGGTGTTTTGAAGCATTTCTTCTATTATCAAATTGAAATAGGCACAGATCACTGGAGATTGTAGACTACCCTTATTTTTCAGAATTTAACTAGATTTAATTAAGCAATCTAACTAATTTGTGGAGTAAAATTTCTTGTGAGAGCAAAAAGAACTGCATAATTTCATTCAGCAGTCGGGGGAGAAGCACCATAATGTGAATATATTTTCACCAGCTTAAAAACACTCTGATGAACCCCAGGAAATAGAATTAGGAAAGGCAAATGGATACAGAGATACAAAATATGACTAGATTTGGTGAACTGTAATTTATGCATGCGATCAAGATGACATTTGATCAGCCTCATAAGGGAGACACTATCCCAACATAAGATTATGCATAATTAATATAGTGTTAGACGTGCAACCAAACTATGCAGTACTAATTTAATTCTATGGCTAACATAGAGTTTGGTTTATGGTATGGACTTTTTGTATATCCAATGTAATGTTTAATTTGCGGGATTAAAATGCATTGCTAATACCCCAAATAACTTATGTAGGAAAATTTATTTTACTTATTAATTTAAGCAAGAGAATGTGGAATAGATATGTGTGTGGTAGCAATAGAGATAGCAATACTTGGAAGATTGTCTAAAGAAAAAAATGCCTTTAAAGTAATCCCTACATAACCATCGCTGCAGTTTGAGATGAATGTGTGGACATACTATTAGAGATAAGATTAGGAACAAAGATATTCAAGACAAGGTGAGAGCGACCTCTGTGGTGGACAAGATGATGGTGGCGAAGCTGAGAGGTTCGGGCATATGAAGAGGAGATGTACTCATGCATAAATGCCCTAGTGAGAAGGTGTGGAAGGTTGGTTGTGGTGGGTCTAAGAAGAGGTAGAAATAGTCCGAAGAAATATTGAGGAGTGGTGATTAGACAAGACATGACAAACCTGCAACTTACTGAGGGCATGACTCTAGATAGGAAGATATGGAGATCGAGGATTAGGTACAAGGTTAGTTGATAGTCGAGTGTTGTCTAGCTTTCCTAATCAGTATTATTATTATTACTACTCTCCTACTACATTATTCTTCGATCTTATTATTACCTGTTGTTTCCTTTGCTTCGGTTATCGTATTATTTATTTTTGCTACTCTTCTTTTCCTCATTATTTTCTACATGGCTTCTTTACTACTGTATTCCTATTCTTACTGATTTTGAAATGCTCTATCGAAAATAGTCTCTCTACCTTCATAAGGTAGAAGGATAAGGTTGTGTACACTCCTCCCTCCCAAAACCCCACTTCTGGAATTACACGGGGTATGTTGTTGTTATTGTACATGTGTCATTTATTGTGGAGTGTGGAGGATGGGAGAAAGGTATCCTTTTGGGAGCATAGGTGGTATAGGGTAACACATTGATGTCCACTTTTCGAAACATTTACAGAATTTCTTGACAAAAGGAGTTGTCAATCCAATGAATCCGGAGATTACTAGATGAAGAAGTTTTTTTGAGACTTGAGGTTTAGGAGGAACTTTCAAAGTCGAGAGGTGACAAAGTTTCAAAGATTGACCAATTTTCTCAATTAAACAAAGCTCTGCACAAGATAGGGACGATGGATGGCGGTGGGAATTTTCTGTTAAGTCTTATTATGGGAAGCTTCTGAACATGGAGGATGTTGTTTTCCATATACTCCGATTTGGATTTCTAAAGCACTAAGAAATGTGTGTTTTATCACTTGTATAGCAATATGAGGGGGTTATTTTAACCGCAGAGAATTTGAGGAAGAGAAAGGTTACGTATGTTAGTTGGCGCGTTTATGTGCAACAGAGCAGGTGAAGATGTCGACCATCTCCTAGTACACTGTTCGGTAACTTCAAGGCTTGGTTAGAAATCATGAGATGATTTGGTTTATATTGGGTGATGCCAGACACTATGAAAAGGGTAATTTAAGTTGGAATGGCAGGAGAGAAAGGAGAAGATGGCATGGATTGTTGCTCTATTATCACTCATGTGGGTGGTTTGGAGAGAAGTAAATAGAAGAGCTTTTGAGGGGTTACTGAAGAATTTTATAAAATTGAGAAGTAGTTTCTTATCCTTTTTTTGTATGCATCCACGAAATTCGGGTATGTATAGAAGATTGGGTGTCGTTCGTAGAAAATCATTTTGTATTGTAGGTTTGTTTGAATGCACTTTTCCTTAAAACATGAAATATGATTTAAACATGAAATACAATTTAAATAGGATCATTTTTATAAAAGTAAACAATTTAGGGTAGAATTTGAAAAAGAAAAATTTACTGAACGAGAAAAAAGTGGAAGTAAGGTTTTGGGTGTTTTTTCAAGTTCCAAATACAACTTTAAGTCATATTTGGAATTTTCATGGCCAGAAACTGATTTTAAAATAAAATGAAAAAAACTCCGGAAAAAGTGAAACATCATCATGGTCATTGGGTCCTGATCATTTTGATATATTTGCACCGGTGACTAAAGTTTCTTTTATTTGAGTTTTGATTGCCTTGAGGGATGTATCCGTAAGAATCCAAGGAGATATCATGTCCATATAGGTGAATTTCTAACATATGATTGTGATTTGAGGTAGGTGTCTTTATTAGTTTATTTCCTAAACTCTCAATTAATGTTATACATTATTATGGGCAAATTGTTCCGTCACTTTTAAGGATGAGAATCTATATCATTTGGATTTTTTCAACATATATGATCTCTTTAACCCTTTCAACATCTTAAAGGTGGATGAGTTATTCATTCATAGAAGTTTCATTGTTCCATTGATTTGTAAGAAGGTACTTATTTTTACTGATAGATGATTGTAAATGGCACTCAGCTTCATTTCTAACTCAACCTATTAATTAATAGGAGAAAAATAATTTTTCCAACTTTAATTCTTTCAAAAAGATGGTAAGGAATTGGTTTGTGAAAAGGGCTCTGAAACTACACTGACTTACTTATAATGTTTTCTTCTTTTGCTTGAGTTTATCATCTGTAATTGTGACTTCTTTTCTTGCTGTAACTTCAGGTTCAGGATTTGCACTCTATAACTCCTGACCACTTCTTGGAAGTTGGCGGTGCAGTGATACACTCCCTTTCTTATCAACAGGTTTGTGATATTCTGCACTATTGCCTTAGTCTTATGCATACAATAAGAAACATTCTTTAACAGTAGATTCTTGTAAGATGAGTTTAGCTGCATTCTACTCATTAGTCATTCCAATGTCGGATGAATTCTATCAAATGTGAGTCGAATTGTTTTTGACTTGCCCACAGGCTTCTTCCCCGGAAGAAATCAGCAAGCTGTTATGGTAAATGCAAGATTCCTCTAATCCTAATCAAATCTTACCTTCAACTACTTTGATTTTGCTTGGTGAAATAAATTCATACTTATTAATTTTGAATGACTATGAGAACTTTTGTTCAGCACATGAAAGTTATGTTGCACGGACTCTCCAAAAATGTTGTCACACCCGTGTTGGATCCTTAAAAGAAAAACACTTGTGGAGGATCTGACATGCACCCATTGATCTATTTGAAGAGTTTGAGCAACATAGCCTGAAAGCGGAATTTAGCTGTTGCTTCCTGCCAACTGTAAAAGTTTTACTTTTGGTGCTAAATTAGAATCAATCAACCAGGCTAAGAAGTGATGTAGGTCCATTAGAAGCAAAGCCATGTTTTAGGTATGTGGGTTTCATGTTTGGGGCTTAATCAAATGAGTGTAAAACGAGGAGCAACACATTGAGAAAACAAAAGAAGTCCAGAATTTCTTGTAATCATACTTCTTTCGTAGTTGTAGAATGGACCTTGGGGAACTCCATGCCTTCTGAGTCCGCAATCTTATTTTCAAGAAGTTGTTGAGTCATTCTTCTTTTCATACCTTTACTGTGAAGCTTGGGAGTTCTCTGGACCTTCTTCTTAGTTCGCAATCTGATTTTAGTGCCCATGGGCATTTAAATCTTGCTCCCTGCTACTATTGTAATTTAGTATAGTTTTAAAGGTGGAGGGTAAGATTTTAGCAAGTACATTCATTGTCTATTTTTTTAATGGGAGCAGCTTCTGCAAAACCTTCCGAGACAACTAACTCAACTAGGTACCAGGTTACCTGTGTGAAGAAGTGGAACAAACGTGCAACTTTTGTTGCACATGATATATGAATAATAGGATGAGGTTCAAACATCATGTGGTGATGGGTGAAGTAGGAAAGGAGCTTATAATCCTTAGGTTCCTCCTGTTTATGACTTTCTTACTCTTGCAACACTATAGGAGCTTTCTGTGAGTTGATACCTAAATTGCATTGCTGTTGGAACTTTAGTTCAGTTATTTGATCCATCTTGAATTATCTTTGCTCACTGAATGGTTTCAGAAGGCTGTCAATGTCCAGTGAACTTGAATAATTTAGTCAAGGATTTGCTTTAGTATTTCCCTTTGGAAGTGCTGAGACTTGTCAGGACTGGATTTTTGGCTTCAATGTTTAAGAAATAAATAAAATCATCCCTTGTAGCAGTTCTAATCATGTTGACATTCTTTTGAAGCGTGGGGTAGTTCTTTAAATTTAACATGAAGATACACCGTCTCTTTGGCACATTTAGTGGCTTGTTGATGTTCATATTGATGTAGTTTTATTATTTTCTGTTTGCAAATTGAATCCCCCATTTTGCTCACTTGTTTTGTCTTCCTTCTTTGCAGGCTAGAAATTTTCGTTTTAACTGTGGTCTTGTCTATGTCTCTGAACAAGGGTTTGTGCATTTCCTTTTTTCATATATTAGATGATTAATCATTAATCTGATGTAAATTTGGCTTAAGTTCTCGTAATGCATGATTTTTAAGTAAAAATCTGTTGGTACAATCCTTAGATATTTGCTTGTAAAACATATTGTATTGACTGTGACTACTATTTTCAATTGTAGATACATGCTTTCTAGAGCAGGAGTTCCTCGCCACTCCATCATTAAAAAATTTGCAGGGGAAGGTATTTCAAGGCTTGAAGACTTAATTTCTGTTTTATCTAAGTTGTCTAGGGGTGCAAGAGTACCATTGGAGTATATACACTACAAGCAACGACATCAAAGAAAGGTATTAGCAACATACTATCAAACAATATGTCAAAAAACCTGTTTCCGTCATTTATAGTTCCTGCTTTCTGTTATCTTTCTCATCTGTTTTGCGGATAAGCGCAAATGCTGGTAAGTGTTTGCTTTTTCAATTTGATCTTGGTGATTTACATTAACTATGGTCAACAAACTATGCCTCATTGTGGTTCTGTAGTTGGGTATTACTACTGATGTGTTGGTATAGTAGGGCGTATTCTTCTTGATCAGAAAGGGTAAAGGGAAGAAAAAGAAACGTAATGGCAGGTTTAACATTTGTTGTCATCAACAGTGTCAGGACTCAGGAGCATTGGCAGGAAATCTCTGTAGCCGCATTGGTGTCATAAACTTACAATTATCTTCCTAAATGGTTTCAGTTTTTTGAATTAAGGGCAGGAGTACATCCACCTGTTTGCAACTTTATGGGTTTGTCAACAATGATATTAATGAACAAATTCTTTTATTACATATAAACATAATGTTGGCCACTTTTCCATCTCGTAGTTTTTCTTCCATTTTTAAATTGAATTTGATCATCGAATCTGGAAAAGAGATAAATAACTTGAGCTATGAAGATGTGGTTACTAAAAATGTAATTATTGGGAATGGGTGAATGACAACATTCTGCAGGACACTGAGGCTACCGTGGCCTGTACAAAACAGAGCAGAATTGGGAGATTAACTCTAGGAGAAACTCTAATGATTGTGGAGTAGGTGGTATATCACTATTGCTACAGATGCAGGGTTGGGAGATTAACTCTGGGAGAAACTCTAATGATTGTGGAGTAGGTGGTATATAACTATTGCTACAGATGCAGGGTTGGGAGATTAACTCTAGGAGAAACTCTAATGATTGTGGAATAGGTGGTATATCACTATTGCTACAGATGCTGGAAGTAGTACATTCATGGATATTCCAGGTTTATTAGCTTGGGAGCTACAGAAAAGTGAGGTGTTTACTGTCAACTCCTGCTTTAAGTGCCTGATCTTCTCTGCTGGTGAATTGTCACTTCGTCCTTCAACAAGATTTGGAGAAGCACAGTTCAAATTGAAGTAGCATGTTTTTCCTGAACTTTGACTCATGAAGCTTCTCTCTCTGAAGATAATCTTCAAAAGAGGGGACATTATTATGCAATAGGTGTCAACTGTCTGGGGCTGGAGCTGACAATGTCAACCACATATTCGTACAATGCCCTTTGGGAACACATATGCGGTTTTCTTTCTCAGTTTTATACGGTGCATGTAATTTATGCAAAGATCAGTAAAGGAGCTATTATTGTGCTAGTTAAACAGAGAACTATGTGGGTAGAAAAGCAAGAGTTGGGACACAATATCAGCATGTATTGGTGGGTGATGTGGAAGGAAAGAAATCAGAGAGTTTTTGAAAGCAAAAGTGAATAATTCTTAGACTGCAATACAGATATATATCTTTTTGGCATTTTGGTGTAAATGAGAAATGTCAAAATAATGTGGAAAGCATAGTGGAGATCTTCTGTCTCCATGAGTGAAGGGACTGAAGTTATTTAACCTTGATGCACATTGCACAAGCTTTTAGTGCTTTCTGATTCAATAAAGCTTGTCAGAAAGTCCTTTTGGTTTTCCCATGTCTTCTTGCATGGAGGTATGACCTTCTAATAAACCTTTTTTTTTCTGCAGTCTGTCTTGGTCACAATTGACCGCCATGAGTGGTATGCACCACCACAGATATATAAGCGCGATGACAGATCTGGCTTATGGACAGCAAAACTGGCTTTGCAGCAGGAGTCCCCACTCTTGATATCTGGCATTTATCCAGTTGAAAATCATGCCGGGTCTTGTACTAGTGAGGTCAGTCCTAAGGACTATAGACCTGAACAAGTCAGCCAAGAATCCACAGATGGAGTTACTACTATGGAAATTCGTGGTGAACTTGTTGCTGAGGGACCAAATGCTCAGGATGATTCTGATAATGGAACAAAGAAAGGGAGGGTGGAAGAGAACTCATCTGAAGACGGTAATGTAGTAGCCGATTGTTCTTTAAATGAGCGTAGAGAAGAAAGATTGGATGAGTCTGGATCTGTGGGAGATGCAGTTCTGAGAGATTATCATGGTACCGCACCTGTAGAAGCTACATCAGTCGCTGAGCGTGTGATTGAACCTACTCTTGTGATGTTTGAGGTAACATTAAGGTCTCAAATGACTTGTATACTTCTACTGAAAAACATTTGTATTTTTATATCATGAATGTTGATTATTCAAGTGTCTCCGTCACTATCTCCTTTTTGGGTCCGTGGGAGGTGGGTTTCATTTCCTCAGCTGTATTTAATAAATGACCTTTGATTTTTAAACGTTTTCTTTCTCCTTTGCTTCTTGGTTCCTGGGAGTTCTTTTTTTTTTTTGTGTATCAGACTAAGAAATGTGTTACACCCCAATTTTCCCTGAAAACAGAAAAGAAAAAGAAATGAGTTAAACCCCAGTGATGGAGAGGAAAGCTTTTTTTTTTTTTGGCTGTATCTCTTTTGGGTCCCCAGAGGTGGGTTTCATTACCCATCTCTTTTTCCTTTGCTGCTTTGATTCCTGGGAGATGGTTTTTGATGTGTAATCAGATTAATCAGACTAAGAAATATGCTAAACCCAATGATATTTTGGCTGGGGGTTCTTTTTTGTGGACTTCTGCTTTGAATGTTAAACTTTGCATTAGCTGCATGTGCATTGCAATAAAAAGGTATTTAAAATTTTCTCTTACACATCTGACATTTCTTCAATTTAATTATGAACCATAAGGTGTTATGAATGTGATCCCTTCAATTTTCTATAGTAATGCTTTGGGCGGTATTACATTAAGGCAAAATTATGCTATTGCAACTACTAGTTAGACTTCATTCTGCATTCAATTTAATATTGTAGATCATAGAAATGCTGAAATAAAATCATAAACTCCTGTCTTCTAGGGAGTAGTAGAGAAGATAAGATGACTCTGATCTTTACTTCTATGGAGCCGGATGTGAGCTTATCGCTTACTGATCTTACTCAAAAAGAGTCAATGATTTCTTTTGCTCACTGTTGGTCTAAACTTAATATCTGTTAGCTATAACGAGTGTTGATCTCATGTTTTATTTGTAATACAAATGATCAATATCAAAATGACAAATGCAAGTAGGAGGTATCTCTCTGGATATTTTTTGTAACCTGGTAATTCCTGTTTCCATCTGTTCAGTTAAGTACCCCTTATGGTGTTAAAATTGCAGGTTCATGTCCCTTCATCATGTATGCTTGACGGTGTTCACTCGCAACAGTTTTTTGGAACTGGGGTAATTGTATATCATTCCCAAACAATGGGCTTGGTTGCTGTTGACAAAAACACAGTTGCAGTACCAGTTTCTGATGTGATGTTATCATTTGCTGCTTTTCCAATTGAAATTCCTGCTGAGGTGAGGTTTTAGGGGAGACAAAAATTTACCTCTTGCCACTTACCCTCCGTTATTGTTAAGAAGCTCAGTAACCTTTTCAGGTAGTCTTCCTCCATCCTTTCCATAATTTTGCTCTGGTTGCATACGATCCCTCTGCTTTGGGAGCTGCTGCTGCCTCCATGGTTCGTGCTGCTGAACTTCTTCCTGGTAAGTGTTAACTTTTTGGATGATTCTTATCCTTAATCTGATCCCCTTTCATGTTGTTGCTAGTGTGTGGACAAAGTGATCTGTCTTTATTTCAGTGTGTTGTGTATGCATCATACACTACCAAGTGGAAAGATGTGGTTCACAAAAAAAATAGAGGTTTTGAATATCAAGTTCAACTGTCTGCTTTTATTTTCTTCCTGGTGTAAAATAGATTATATAAAGGACACTGATACCATACTGGAGGCTTTAGAACTCCTACGTGCATAGATGAGGCTCTAATAGTCAGCCAAATCTAATTTTGCTCCTGTTCTTTTGCTCTCTGATGTCCTTTCTTTTAACCTTCTCTACTGTAGGTGCTGTAAATATTCCAGCACTTACTAAATACTGTTTTAGTCAACTAAATGCCATTGACTCTTTGAAAAAGAAAAGAAAGAAAAATCCTCGTTCTAGATGGGAGTTTTCATCCAGCTACTGATCAGGACGTGATCCCCTTTGACACTATCTCTATTTATAATTGTTTTCCCTTTCTTTACTTTGATCCATGGTCTGTTACCCAATCTGAAAGTAAATTCTGTAGTCTCCAACTACACTGATGTGTTCTTGCAGAAAATGGGGCTGGCCTTCTGGGTCGAGCTCGTCGCATGGGGCTTGCATAGTGCGGTTTACCTTCCTGTGTTGTTCGTTATTGCACAGGAGCAGGGTTTACCCTGTGCGCACCCAAAGGGTTGCGACTGCGGGTTTCCTTGTTAACAACAAAAATGAATGAACTAAATTATTTTAAGACAATCTTCTTCTCCTGTTCGAAAGTAAGAATATCTTTGGACAAGTACTGTCCATGGAAATGTTTCAACATAAGGTTGTGACTTCTTGAAATCCTCTTTAACCTGCTTACCTTGTTATTATAGTTCCCCGTAAATGATGTCCAGTGCAGAACACCTTATTTTTGTCGGTTAATATTTTTTTGCCAACAGAACCTGCTCTTCGTCGTGGAGATTCAGTGTTTCTAGTGGGATTGAGTAGAAGCCTGCAGGCAACCTCAAGGAAATCAATCGTGACTAATCCTTCTGCTGCTGTGAATATTGGATCCTCTGATGTTCCACGATACAGAGCAACAAACATGGAGGTCATTGAGCTGGACACTGGTATGTCGAAACCTAAAGGGTCCTGCTCATATTTTGTGGTACTGATCACTATAATCCTTGTATTTTAACACTCATCTTGTGACTTTTTCATGGTGCCATTGTTTGTGACATTTCAGATTTTGGAAGCACCTTTTCTGGTGTGCTGACTGATGAGCGTGGAAGGGTTCAAGCTTTATGGGGAAGCTTTTCAACACAGGTATGTAATTCAAACTGCTGCTCTGAGTTACTGACTGTCGAAACTTGTTTTAAGTACTCCCTACACTCTTTCCAGCTCAAGTATGGCTCAAGTTCATCAGAAGAGCACCAATTTGTCCGAGGTATCCCAATATATAAAATAAGCCAACTCGTTGACAGGATTACTTCTGGCACTGAGGGACCGCCTCGTCTTATAAATGGTTTGCGAAGACCTATGCCTTGCATAAGAATATTAGAAGTTGAACTTTACCCTACTTTGCTTTCTAAAGCTCGAAGTTTTGGATTAAGTGATGCATGGATCCAGGTAATCTGCTACTTCTGAAGGTTTCTGTCGTTTATGTGCTTGCATTTTCCTCTTATCCATTCTTGAGTTGAATGTGTTTTTCCTAATAAAAGAATCTACTTCAACTCAGACACAGAAATTCAATCTATTTCATCCTTTAAAGCTCTTTTTAAATCTGGGTCCACAAGAGATGGTTGCTTGGAATTTGACCAAATAGTATCATCCAGTTCCTATAGAACCTATCACTAAAATACCCCTTAAGGGGGATAAGGCTAAGCGGTGTGGGAAGGATTTTATATGTGCTTAGATGTGTCCCCACTGAACATGACAACGGGATACAATAACTTCAACATACCCAGTGTAATTCCACAAGCGGGGTTTGGGGAGAGGGTGGTGTGTATGCTGCCTTACCCTTACTTGTGAAGGTAGAGGAGGCAGTTATTATTGATCAAGAAGGAAATCCAAAAGGAACTCAAATTTTTATGTGCTTGTTAACATGCCCTCATTCCTCAAAGGTTAATTGCAACTCCCAAGTAGAATACAACCCAAGTCTATGGTTATTCTGCGTACCTGGTCTTCATCACACTTCACGAGTGTATCTATCTATGTGAATTATGTATCATTTACAGGTGTATGAGTAAAAAAATTGTTTGGCATTAGCTTGATGTGATGTTTATGGATTTTGGATATGATCATGACATCTCTGGTTGCCACCAGGTCAATCTTCCAGGCAATATTTACTTTATAGAATCGTGATCACCCAAGGGATTGATTCCTACACACAAGTAGAGTTGAGATGAAACTTAAAACTGGTAAATAAAAACATCAATTGTATAATTGTTTATTAGGAATGTCTTCTTGGAATTCATCATGAGCATGTGTATCTATCTGCCTACTGTATCATGTTGCAAGTGTATGGTAAATTTTGTTGCCTTGGTGAATTGAATCCGATATCTATGGATTTAGATGTGATCACGGGCATGTCTAATTTCTCAAATGATTTTCCTCTTAATTTATGTTGCCTGAAATATAGAGGCTCGCTATTGATGTTTGTACATGTTATTAGCTTTAGTCCCACCTCAATTGTTTCTAAAGAATATCTTTTGGAATAATAGGCTTTTCATGTTACCATAAAGAAAATCAGATAGTCTTCCCAAGATTGTTATAAGAGGTGAGCATAGTATGTGAGTTGGGCATTTTCTTAATAGTTGACATATCTCATTTAGGCCCTCGTGAAGAAGGATCCTCTCAGACGCCAAGTTTTGCGAGTCAAAGGTTGCTTTGCTGGTTCAAAAACTGAAAATTTGTTGGAACAAGGGGACATGGTCTTAGCAATTAATAAGCAGCCAGTTACATGCTTTCGTGACATTGAAGATGCGTGCCAATCTTTAGACAATTCCAGTCATGACGATGGAAAACTAGACTTGACAATTTTCCGTCAGGTTAGCAAGAAGCTATCTGACATTAGCTTTACTTTTTTCAATTTCTCTCACTTATTTGATCAATAGAAATTTATTATTGTCATCATCTGTTTACATCAAGCAAGTACAAGAGTTCAAACACTCACTTAGATTCTTCATTTGTTGTTCATGGTTTCTCAGGGAAATGAAATTGAACTACTTGTGGGAACGGATGTGAGGGATGGAAATGGAGCCAAACGAGCAATAAATTGGTGTGGCGGTATCCTCCAAGAACCTTATCCAGCCGTACGTGCACTTGGGTTTCTGCCTGAAGAAGGCCATGGAGTGTATGTGGCAAGGTGAGGTGATGCTAGAATGCTGTAACAAATGAAAGATGATAGGAGGGTTTAAGTTTCATTATTTTTGCCAAGTAATAATGATATTACACAAACAACAAGCATACCCAGTATAATAATCTCACAAGCGGGGTCTGGAGAGGGAGGGTGATGTTACACGGTTTTCTAAAATCTGCTATATTTAGATTGAGCAATCTTTAGTCAGAAGTAGTAAGTAGTTTTGTTTGCCTTGGCTGACCTGATTGTGCACTTATGAGTTCTCTTTGCCAACTATTTGGTCCCAAAGGCTAATGCCTCTTTTTCAGGTGGTGTCATGGGAGTCCTGCACATCGTCATGGTCTCTTTGCTCTTCAATGGATAGTTGAAGTCAACGGGAAACCAACCCCTAGCTTGGATACTTTTGTCGATGTGACTAAGGTATGAGAAACTTTGCAAGATGTTATTTTGTATGAAGATGTATCAAATGGGACTTTAGAAACATTTGTTTTCGAACATGGTTCTAGGAAGCTTGTTAATGGTTCTCAGTTAACAAATTATTTCTATGTTGAACTTTGTTGTTATCCTGGTTTTAACATCTACTTAATTGAGTCCCTTACAGGCAATAGAGCACGGAGAGTTTGTTCGTGTACGAACAATCCACCTGAATGGGAAACCTCGAGTGCTCACATTGAAGCAAGATTTACATTACTGGCCAACATGGGAACTCAGGTTTGATCCTGAAACTGCAATGTGGCGACGCAAAGTAATTAAATCATTGGATTCTGGTGTTGTGTGAAATGTCTCACCAAGCATTTATCCTACTCATTAGTTGGTGTACGTTGATATTTGAAGTTGTCATGTGTAGCTAGCTGTACGAGAATCTTAATGAACATTGATTTGATGCCCCTAAATGATGTGAAATAATTAGATATTTGATCATTTTATAGAATTTTAAAAATAATAATTGTATGAGTACTTGGTTTTGACAAAAAGAGGAAATTTCTTTTGTTAACCAAAAAGAAAAAAAAAGTAGACAAAAAGAGGAAATTTCTCTTAAAATGAAGTTTCATAGTATCCTTTTTTGTCTGCAAAAATGCTCCTTAGCTCGAAATTAGGTCCTACGCAATAAAGCTTACAAGTAAAATGATAAATAAAGTGGCTAAATAATATATTTTAGACACCTTTGACGGGTCTACATTGATTTGGACTTGGGCATGAGCTTTCAATTGTCCCTTCCCTTGCAAGTACATGTTACGTCTAGTAACAGTCAATGGGGTCATGACTTTTGCGTACAACAGTTACTCCTGAACTGCCATTAGCTGCACGCTATGGCCACCATCTTTTTATGCATAAATGCTCGAGTTGTTGGCAAAGTCAAGATTTTTAATTTATGAGTTTCGAATTATAATTATTTTTTTTACTATCAAACGAATTTTGTAAATATAATATAAGGTTTGAACCAAAACAATTGAATTTTGTCGTAGTTAGATAGTTGGCTCCGCCCGTCGTCTCGGTTGAATATTTTAGTATAACTATAAAGTTTTAGTCCAAGTTAAACAGACAGTTAGTCCAATTTAGTTATTGGGCATTTGCTTCCGGAGTAAAGTTTTAACTTCTGCTGTTGTAATTTTAAATAAGCATAATTTATAAATAAACAATTAAATTTGGTCTCATTTGATTAGTAAGCATTTCAACTTTGAGAGTATACATCTAGACACCTCAATTTGATCTTAATTGACAACCAGACGTTCAAACTCGTCCCCATTATGTCTTGTGGATTCCTGATGTTGATGTTATACATAAATTTTAGAAGTGTTTAAATGATCATTTTGTAAGCTAAAGTCATAATAAAAACGGTTTGAGCTTTTATTAAAGTATGCTTTTAGAAGTAAGAATTAATAGTAGTATTAAATACGTTAGGAATGAATTCATGACTAGTAAAGTACCATATAATCCTTAGAAACGACTAACTACCCAAATGGTCACCACACACCATGAATGTCCACTATTAAAAGGTAGCAATGTACAAGACTTCTCTATATCACCGCAAAAGGAGGTTCAAGTGTATTACTAATTCCTACCATATTACATTTGAGTTTAAAACCTAAATTTTGTGCTATCAAATCAATATTTATGTGTAATCATTCATAATAAATTAAATAATTTAGTAACATAAAAAATTATATTTAACTTATTTGCGTCAACGATATAAAGAAATGATCAATCAATACTTGTTATATACATCGAATTTATATCATGAATTGTATCGATTGAGTAAATATATGCTCTAAGCTTTACTTTTCGAAAGTGCCAAAAGCAATAATGACATATCATTATGAACATAAAGTTTCTACAACGAGTAAAGTTAGCTTGATTGTGTAAAAATTATTTTTTCTGTCAATGAATATCAATTAAAATCTAATGAATAAAGCATAATAAAACTAAAGTACCCGCTACAACCAATTAAAACACATTAATATTATAAAATATTTTTCAAACATTAAATATGTAAGTTAAACCTATATATACAACCAATTAAAACACATTAATATGATAAAATATTTTTCAAACATTAAATATGTAAGTTAAACCTATATATATATTAATATAAATGCTTAGCACCAAGATGAAGCAATCCATAATCCATATATATGTATATAAAACTAACTTGACTATTCATTTTGTCACCTTTACTCCTTCTTTCTTTGCTTGAGAGATAACATTTTGGTCATGGCTAGGAACATCCCTAGCCTTCACCTACATAAACTTTATTTACTTCCTCCTTCTATAACTTTTTTTATAACTATACTATTTGTGTTTGCCATATTTTCTATGGTGGCCTTTTTGTGTGGAGTTGGCTCTAATTACAAAAGGAAAAATGAGAAGAAAAAAAGTGTGCAATTAGGTGGTGAAAAACCACTCTTAAGTAGTACTAAAGCTCTTATTATGACCAAATTGATATGTTGGAGGAAAGATGAAGATGAAGATGATGAAAATGCATTGTGGAAGAGAACTATAATTAAAGGAGGAAAATGCAAGCCCTTGGAATTTTCAGGCAAGATTTGTTATGATGATAAAGGAAATCCAATGTTGGATTAATTCATGGATTTTTTTAAACTTTTTTTTTTTTCGAGTGTGTATGTTTGTCTTGGGAAACCGTCCGAATTTACTTACTTACTATATGATATATTTTTGTTTTTACCCTATCGACTGTCGTTGTACGTTATTAGGGTCATTCATACTTTCTTTGGATAGCAAATTGTTTCTTATTTATATTGGATTTTAGTGAAGTTCCAATGCGAATTTCACTAGATTGTATTTATAACAAAACAAAGTTAAACTTTATTCTTATACTTTTGATTATGATTTAAAATTATCATATGATACTTTAATTTGGTTACGGGACAATTTGCTAAAGGTGGGGATCCATGACTCCAAAATACAACTTAGGGTAAAATTGAAATATTTTTACAGTGAAGGAGAAATTCTAACCCTGCATTTTCTCTTTCTTTTTTTTCTCTTTTTTGTGTGTGTGTGAGAGAGACTATTTGTATGATTTGTGTTTATTTCTTCAATTTTATACAAGTTTAAGTGTATCTACTTATGCACATCTAACATTGGACATAGATATCAGCTAAGATCAAGTTAATAGACATGTTTATGTGTCATACCTATAAAATGAAGAATTTTTTCGGAAAAAATCTTTAAAATATTGCACGAGAACCTTGGTCAACACTTTAATTTTCTTTGGCCTCCATTGGACCTCAAGGTTGTTCTTAGGCTCTTATATTCATGTTACACATAATAACAAATAAAGAATTCAGCGGCAACCAAATATCTATTTTATTGTAGTGCTAGTTGAATCTCGAAATCCACAAGAAACATTTTAACTCCCCTTAATGAATAACCCAAATTACAAAAGTCCATAACTTAACTAACACCAACAAAATATGAATTTCAATTTGAAATCCAACTACACCAAAATTGGGTAAAATTGGTATTGAACACAAGGAATTAGGTTCACTAAAATAAAAATTGGGATGAACATAAGGAATTAGGTTGAAGATTTTTTGTCCTTGGAGTGCCATCAACTCCTTCAAAATAAGTAGAGCTCTTTGTTAGATTTTTGTGGTGTAGATTATGATGATTTCTAGAGAAATCTAGTGAATTTTGGTGATGGGTTGTAGTTGGGTGAATCATTAGTGTATGTAGTGCATATTCTATAAAATGTATGTATGTTGTATGTGACACTTTAACTAAGGAAACCAATAACTAAAGTGTATATGTTGTATGTATATGAGGTGTATATCTCATGTATCTTGTAAAAATACAAGTAACAAACAGTGAGATACAATAATATATAGGGAAAAAGGACAAACATACCCCAAACTATCGTAAATGGTATGCAGATACCCTCCATCATACTTTTGCGACATTGGTGCCCCTGCCGTCCAAAAACTAGAGCACATATGCACTTCACTTTAACAGAAGACTAAATAGGGACTCGTGCCGCAATCTTATCCGTCGATCCAATATTTAATAAATGTCGAATCTGTGGATAAGATTATGACACGTGTTGTCCGTTAGTATAAAGGATATATATGCTCTAGTTTTTAGACGGCAGGGGCACCAATGTCCAAAAGTATGACAGAGGATATCTGCATACCATTTACAATAGATCGGGGGGTATATTTGTCCTTTTTCCCTAATATATATAAGTGATTTTTGGTGGTGGATGAAGTAGCTTGTGGTGATGATTGGTGGTGGTATGTGTATGCAATGAGTATGTAAATTATTGTATATAAGTTGTATGTGTGGAAACTTTATTAGTTGGGTAAAGCAGTAGCTAAAGTGTGTGTATGTTGTATGCGTATAAATTGTATCTTAAGTGTAAGTTATATATATATATATATATATATATATAATGTATCTATACGATTTCAGTTAGAATGAGATATTGTATATGCACAGATAAATACATTTACTACATTTTGATAAAAGAAAATTTTCGCTATATTTTGCAAAAAAAAATCCCTTTTTATTATCATGCACTAATGGGTAGGGGTGTTCATGGTTCGGTTTGAATTGGTTATTGGTTAAAACTAAAACCAAACCAGTTTGGTCGATTTTTAAATTTCTTAAATCAAACTAAAAAAATAATCATCAGTTTGGTCATTGTCATTCTTTTTTTTTGTTTTTTCGATTTGAAAGTAATAAGTTTGTTGAGGGCATACACATCTCGATGGACACAAACACCTAGAACATGAAATACCTGCAAGAAAGCTGTTGTGGATTCTATTAAGCTAGTAGTATTAGAGTTATTATTACACAAACAATGTGATTTAGTTAAGCAATAGTAAGTGTTGGGCTTGAGAAAATGGTAATGTTAAAGACTTGAGTTAATTAAAATTTAACAACATATTTATTTTTTATTTATGAATAATAAATAAATAGTTACAGAATTTATGTATATATAATTTCTCGGTTTGGTTTGATTATTTTTGCGGTTGTTTTTAGTAAAATCACAACTAAATCAAATAGTATCGATTTTTAAAATTTAAAATCTTACAAAACCAAATATCAATTATTTTAATCAGTTTGATTCAGATTGTGTCGGTTTAATTTTTTAACCATAACCATGAACGACACTATTAATGGGCCACTTTTTCTCATATTCAAGCTAAGTTGTTGGATCAAATAGTAATCTTTATAGAATCTGAAGAATGAACAAGCTCCTTCTACTTGATTGTGATTATTGGGCCTGAAGCCCATTTATTCTTTAAAGGAAACTTTTAGGCCTCCATCTTATTAAAATGTATAAATTTTAGGAATCACATAGTTTTAATATGAAATTATAATCTATCCCTATTTAGTTTGTAATTACATTAACCCTTAAAAAGTAAAATAAACCGGATACATAATATGTAGCTCGGATATATTAAAAACTAGCTCGGATACATTGTAAAATAAATCAGAAACATAATATATAGCTCGGATACATTAAAAACTAGCTCGGATACATTATAAACTAGCTCGGATACATTATAAAATAATTTAGAATTAGAAGAGAAATAAGGGATTTTAGAGGTTTTTAGAAATAGAAGGGAATATTAGAAATAAGGGAAACATAAGACGTGTATTTCAGTAATTTTTCCTATAAATTACTTGGGTTCTTTGAAAAAAGTTGTGGAGAGATCTTACTGAAAGGAGAGAGAACAAATCTGAAAATTAAAAAGTGAAGAAAGTAAAGATTGAGGGAGTAAAAATAGGAAGATATTGAGTGAGTGAAAATAGGAAGAAATTGAGGGAGTGAAATAGGGAATAAAAATAGGAAGAGAAACATGTACAACTTTATGTATCCTGAACAATGGGGTTTGAAAGGAAAAAGAGGGATTTTAGAAATATTTTAAAATGGTAGGAAATAATAGAAATTATGGAAAATAAAGATGTGTAAAATTGCTATTTTCTTAAATTAATTTAGAGTATTGGTTGGTTAATTAAAGATTAAGGGACAAAGCAATATTCAAGTGAAAAGAACATCATTCCCTTGAAACAAGTATAATCATGGGCGCGCAAATCTAGGGTATGGGGTGCGGGTTTTAGGAAATTCAATAACTTTTTCGCATATACTATATTTATATTGAAAAATTTATTAAATATATAAGAAATATTCCTAGGAGTCTAATAATAAAGTATAGAAGTCTCTTGATTTAGCAAAAAATGGAACTTGCTCAAGCATTGTTGCCTATCTTGACGACTGACAAGGGTTTGTTTTCTTTTGGACACTTATAATAAAGATTTTTAAAAAATTTAAAATGCTGGAAACTCATAAATTTTATATTCTGAATCTTCTTTTGAGGCTTTGATATTAGCAAATCTTCAAATTAAGTACTTGACCTATATTTAGACTTCCAACTTTGCATAATGCCTTATTTTAGTTTTCAAATTAAAACTAATAAGAGTTCACCAAATCCATAGATTAGATAGTATTGAGATATATTCTTGAGCCAAAGTGTGTTACTTTATTTATTTGGTAAAAAAAAATTGAAATTCCCTTCAAATATCTTTTTTGACCCGTTTTCTATACATAGTTGTAAAATGGAATTTTTTTTTCTTCAAATATTCTTTGAAGAAATATGAAAAAATTAAACACTCTATTTTAAGACAATAAAAAAAAGAGAAAAAGTTTATTGCCTTTTTGCTTTACGTGGCAAAGAGTTGCAGAAGACTTTTTATGCCTTTTTTCATAAATATGTTTGACACAATACAATTATTATACTCTTTGCACACTATCAATATTGTTATAAAATTTATTTATAATATTAACTTAATTAGACCCCTTTTTTCAAGTTTGAAGCAGTGAAAAATTGATAAAATGTATGACCAAACAGGTTTTCAGAAGAAAAAAAACATTTATGTCCAAATGGACTTGGGTTGTTCAAAACAAAATCATAACTAATAACCTAATCAAAAGAATAAGTTTTATTGGTGTCGGAATCAACAAATTAATGATTGTTGAATGGATCGAAATTTATAACTTATGACTCAACAGTACTACACAGTACAAATTACTTAATTTCTTTATCGGATAAATCATTAACTCATTAAGAATAATTAAATTTGGATTTGTACCCTTTAATTTGTATATATAGTAAGTTTAGAAAGTTAGAAACCCTAAAATGTTACAACTCTAAAGAGTAGGTTGCAGCTGGCCTCATATTCTTGTTTAGAATTCAATTATTTTTCCTTGAAATTATTGTTCTACAATTCAGAATCCCAAAAATTGAAATTCCGATTCAGACT
Organism: Solanum lignicaule; assembly: GCA_029582545.1. NCBI lineage: Eukaryota > Viridiplantae > Streptophyta > Magnoliopsida > Solanales > Solanaceae > Solanum > Solanum lignicaule. The sequence continues at coordinate 21,567 of JAJOOF010003779.1, forward strand.
TTGATTGAATCCAAACCAAACCAATTGTTATTTGGAAAAATCCTTTTTGGCCAGAATAGTAAAATAACATATTTCACACTATTTTATTTACTTTTTTTTGTTGTTGTTAATATTTTTACCCTTTTAACTTTAATACCTTTTAATTAAAAAATAGAGAAAAAGATCAATTTATTTTAAAATAAAAAGAATATTAAAGACTTTTTATTTTTCTGACCAAATTCTGGCAAAATATTCTGGCCATTTAACATTATCCTTGTTATTTTATTGGTTACTATAACAAATTAATATATTCAAAAATTGATAATCGATAAACCAAATCATTAAATACAAATATTCAATTGAACCACCCGATAAACATTCTAGAACGGACCCTTATTATTGTTTGTGCAATTTTGCAAAATTATGACGTTCAAATTATAATAAGTGACATATGTCAATTTTCTAGATGCTCTTATTTGCAATATCTTTGGTCCTTATTTAAGGAGTGGAATATTTTCACTTTAATTTTGAGCACAAATCGCTACTTTCGGAAAGAAAAGAGAATTTACATCTCTATTCTCTAGGAACAAATAAAACTATCCTTTTTTTTTAATAACATAAAAGTAAAATAAAGTTTGAAAAGTACATAGTACTTCATTTGATAAGACTTTCTCTACTATTTGGGATAATTACTCACGGAATTATTAGTCATCTAATTTATAAAATATTTTATTTCATTTCAGGAATACCTCTAAGGAAAAAAAATGATATAAAACGAGTAACTCTTTATTTTTGTCAAGATATAGTTAAGAATAAATTAATACTATATGGTTTAATTAATAAGAAATATATTTTTATTTGGTATATATTTGATATTAGTATTTGCATTGATTAAATTTATATTTACACTTTACAAGATCTATTTTTAGAGTGACGTCAATCCCAAGACATTTGAGTATAGGTGGAGGGATCTTAATCCTCGGCCTATTGAGTTTTCTTTCCAAACCATATGTATCTTCATAGTTCATAACTATACTATTTATCGCTTTGATTTTTGAGAATTAAATTTATTTCAAAATATATGACGTACATTTTAGAAAAACAACAAACATATATTATTTCTTTATTTTTCTCAAAATGCGGTCGAAGAATATAATAGGAATGGCAAAATGAGTTAAATTTGTTATTATTTGTTTGATCCAACGTATTTTGAATGAGTTGGATATCCAATCACTTAATGATGGATTAGAGATATGAATCAACTTATATTATACATCATAAAATATGGATAATCCATGAGTATCGATTAATTGCACTTCCCTTAAAGTATGTAAGGGTATATGAACTTCTAAAAAGTACACCTATTAAGGGTATGTTTGGTATAAAGAAAAATATTTT
>JAJOOF010003780.1:0-17778 GCA_029582545.1 Solanum lignicaule
ATAACAACCGAAATTGACTTTTGTTTACTGATTACTTACTGAATTCTTACAATTTGTTTCACAACCCCCCCCCCCCCCTTTTTATTACTTGTTTCTGGAAGTACTTTGACTAAACGAATATAAGTGTAAGTTAAAGTTAAGTCTAAACTAGTTTCCTCGTGGGATAGACCCCAACCTACAAGTTGGGTTCTTTACTTGGTAACGATCGCTTATGCTTCTTTAGGGAAGTATAATTTGAGCGTATCACAAACTCCAAAAGTATGATCTTTATGAAAAAAAGTTAAATTAAAAACAATTAAATAAGAGGAAATATTGTATTGTATTTTGTTCAATACAACATTTGGATGGATTGTACTGTTCTCCGTTATTACATTATGTGATACATAAAAAATATTGAATGATTAAACTGCAAGAAAAGTAGACTACGAGATATAGCTACTATAAAAAGATACTACAAAGAATAAAATAATATTATCAAATTATAAGTAAAGACGAATAAGAAGAAATATTAAGATTATGAAATGATCATACCAAATTGGTCATTACATAAAATTTGAATTTATGTCGTTATCTAACGATTAATTGAATTTTTATATGATATAGTAAAATTTAATTAACAATCAAAATACACATGATGTTTAAACTAACAATACAATACATTATACAGCAACAACAATCCAAATTAAATAAATATCTTGATATTTATTATTTATCCGGTCTAATGTCTTAAATTTATTACAAATTATATAATTCTTTTTTTGATTATTTTAATCCAAAGTCCATTTATGGCCCAAACTTATGTAGCCCAGCTAATGACACGACATTTGAAGCAAATTCAAGGCCAACAAGATGATGCCATGTGTTTAAATATCGTGGAAGCTTTGAGTAAAACTAAAAACGAATCAAAAGCTGCCAAGTGTTCTAAAAGGCGTGTCTTGGCCAATTACAAGAATTTTTTTTACAATATATAAAGAGATACATACATCAAAACAACATTGCTTCTACAAAAAAAAGGAATGAAGCAGCGCATTGTAAACTTGAAGTATTCCTTCTTGTTTACAAATTTAATAACATTTTACACAATGAATATTGTTAATTTTTTTAGAGATCTAACAATATATGGTTCCTTTCATAAAAAATATAAGGCGGTGATTGTAATAGGTCCAACAGCACGGGAAGATCTAGCCTTTCAGTAGATCTATTTGCCAATTCATTTCCAATAGAGGTCTTGATATAGGGTCGCAATATGTCATTTTCTAGAAAAAGAGTACAACATCCGCAGTCTCCTTATATGTGACTATATATCAGGTACTTTTGAACACTTTTATTTTGTCCCTATTCACAACTTTTATTGGATAATGGTCGGCCAGATCGATGGAAAGTTTAGATTTTCCCGTTCTTGTTGCTCCCATAACTATCACCACCTTTTTAGGGGATTTGCACTCCAGAGCGTATTCGCATAAGAGGCTATCAGGGGATGTTTCACTCCATAGTAAGACCCAATGTTGCTCAAACTCGGGTGCATATGTCCAATAAAAATTCAGATCTAGGGGTTTTTATTTTTTTTTTTAATTTTTTTTTTTTGCAAATCTAGAGGTCAGATCCTCTATGATCCAAAATTTTAACATTCGTGGATATAGATCCTTGTATGGATAAGGGTGCAGGAATTTGGCTAAAAGTAATTCAAGTATCTATAAATAGACTAATGAAAAAATATGAGATATTATGCAATTCAAAGTTGACAATTTTGGGGAAGAGTATGGTGTTCTCACAAAAAACCCACAAAGGTTTAGACCCGAAATTTTACTCTTGTCGTTCATTGGAGCTTCGCTGGATCTCATCGAAGCTCATCTTTTGATGGTGGTGAAGTCCTCTTGCTCGTTGCTCTGGAAAAGGTAAATTCTTCCTATTATTGGTTTTTCTTTTGTCTACTATGCTTGTAAATAGGTTATTAGCTTCGTTGTAGATTATATTTAGTCTTAATTATTTCCTTTACTGATTTCCATTCTACGGATTATCCTATAGAGTAACTTATTATTTTGTTAGTATGAGTTATTTATGTTGCTCTTTTTGCTATGAAGAATGCAATGTATCTTGAAGCATTTTTAAGATTTCATTTTTTTTCTGTGGTTGTTTCAATCGTAGCTTAGTTCTTTTCTCTTTTAATATGATATAATCCTATTCTAGATGGGTTTAGATTCCAAAGGATAGTATGTCTATTGTACGGACCCTCTAGGTCATTTTCTTTATTTTCCGATCTATTTAGTGTTTAGAGCTTTCTTGTAGTGATATTTATGACTTGATGGGATTGACAATTCGATTATCGGTGTCAAACCTCACTCTAGGTTAGGCAGACAAGTACTATATGAATGCATGCTTTACAAGTGACCTATGGCGAGAAAGTGAGCTACTACTATGCATATAGATTTGCTACTGAGAAGCTACATACACAACACATGTCGACTAGCTGAACCAATACATGTCGACTAGCTGAACCAACACATGTCGACTAGCTGAACCAATACATGTTGCAAATGATAGTTTAAAAATTTCTACAAAGCCTCTACTAGAATCCATGATTGTACAACTATCAAAATACGCATAGTAAAGTCTCGGCAAAGCCCCGAATCAACCTGGAGCTCACCAACAACCGCGGAGTATCATGTGCTTCTATGGGGGAGATCTAGTCGTTGAGTACCTGTACATGTATCATGGAATGCAGCGTCCCCAATAAGGGACGTCAGTACGATAAATGTATTGAATATATAAGGCATATTACAACCATATGTAAAATGAGTCAAGTGAAACCAAATGCTAATAGGTAAGGATTAGAGACCACTTTGCTTATACTTTTGGAATCGTGTATGTTACATTCTTTTGTTTACTTTTATGTGCGTTCTAATATTTATAAGGCATATAATACAAATGACCAGCTGATCAGTGGTAGAAGAGGATGACCCATGCTAGGCATTTAACCACTGGCATGTTGTCCTCATAATTCAACCTATTGGGATAGGCCCATGCTAGGCTTTCTCCATAGAGCTGCCACCCTTCTATGCCAATTGGGATCGACCCATGCTAGGCATTTGACCCTGGGATGCCACCCATCATTATACAAATTGCTTCACTTAGATTTTTTAATCTATGAGATTGTTGTTTTGATGTTCATAACTCTTTCGATATTATTCTTTTGATGATCATAACTCTTTTGAGATTGTTGTTTTGGTGATCATAATCATTAATGAGACTTCGAACTATGAGCCACTAGTAGAAGACATGTAAATATGGACTTACGATAATAACGATGACATGGGAAGAAAATGTGACACCAACGTAATACTTAGGAGCTTATCTTACTCAATAAGCATTTTTGACATCTCCAATTGAAGCACATATCAAGTGAAGACATTTAACACTCAACCAAGAGATTTGAACTCTATATGGTAGCTAAATACTCACTAACTAATATCAGATACAAGGTACACATGAAAGTGGAACCAAGGGAGAACGTCGGCAGAATCAACTTAAGGACGGATACATATTCCAAGTAAATACATATAAAATGTATAATAGAGCAAATAGGGATCTTGTGAGGTAACATAATAGTTTAACACAATGGAGTAATAACCTATAATGGGAACATATGAACATGTAACAAGATGACATATATGATGCAATAGACAATTGAAGCAAGTTGGCTTGATATGGGCAGATTGTATATGCAACATATAAACATATGTACCATGTGTAATCTAGGATCACTTTTATTTATATAAGGGGAATATGTGCCAAGGGTACTTTGACAGTGAAACACATTTAAACCTTACATGCTAGTACTTGATAGAGTAAGCACGTACATTTAGTAATAAACTCATATTAGAGCACTCACTTTAATGCTCTAGGGAGTAGGAACTGCAGCTATGGATCAATCACTAACAAGGGCACTTAGAAAGCTTACAAGTGTTGGATTCATGCCAAAGAAATAGGACATCGAATAGCCTTATATATCTTGCAGTACAACTTTGGATATGACAATGAGTTAACCATCTTCCTTTCAGATTATTTATCTACAATGGACTAAATAATAAAACTAGCATTAGTATCTGATAAACAAGTTTGGGCTACTTGACCAGACCAAAACAGTAATTGGCAGTAAATCTGTAATTGATCCCATCAAGGGTGTTGTTCCCACTCATTCTCCTCTAATTTTTTTCATATACAATACAGCCTTCTTATATGGTCCTCCAAAACTCCTCGGCCTGCATAACATTTGGAAAAAATATACAAAGGGATGGCAGGAAGTACGCTCATGCAACACTCAATTAATGGTGTATCACTACACTTTCAATGTTCTATCCTATAACTTGTTCCCATGACTTCTCTGCACATATCCAGCCACACCCCTTTATTTTACGATACACAAAACAGTCCCTAAGCATCACAATGTGGAAATAGCAATATGAACATACGGCTTCCGATCAACATCCCGTGACTTCCAACTAACATTACATTTATGATGCTCAAAACGAGCTCAGAATCAAAAAATTTGGGGACTCCACTCCATGGCTTACCCAACCAGCATATCCTTCCTCCAAGCTCACACCATATAGAGACAACACTCCTTATTTCATTAACACATAAAAACTTTCACAAACAATGCAAGAATAAGAGAGGGATGAAAATTTCCATAGCTTACCTTTGCTGGACAGAAACCTCACTTGCTAAGACTTGGATTCTTAAAGGTTTAGGTTGTCCTCTCCCCCTTAACTTGATGTTAAATCAGATTATTCACTTGAATTCCTTAAGATGGGATATGTTCTACTAACTTGTACTTTAAAAAGAAAGGGTTTGCTTTAAATTTTAAGGGTGAAGCTATAGACCAGAACTCTTGGAGCTTCTATGGATTTCCTTGGGAGCAATTATTTTTGGAGAATAAGTGATGAAGGAGATTTGATAAGCTTGAGTGCTTTAGAGGTCCCTTTTGGACGTTTTCACTTAAAAAATTGGAGAAATAATATGGTCCTTTACTTTTAAGCAAGCAGGTGCATCACCTCTTTAATTTATGCCACAAGTTTTTAAGTAGGTGGATCACCTACTTGCCCTTTTCACTTAAAATGAAGTCCACTAATTCTAAGTAGGTGCATTACCTACTTGCCCTTTTCACTTAAAAAGGCAGTCGACTAATTCTAAGTAGGTGCATCACCTACTTGCCCTTTTCACTTAGAATGCAGTCCACTAATTCTAAGTAGGTGTATTACCTACTTATCATCTCATAGCATAGTTTAGTCAAGCAAGCACCTCTGTTATTTTACACTATTTTCCCAATCTTAGTTTCTTTACAAGACCGTAACACTAATACACACTTGACCACTTTGACTCCTACATCAAATACCACCTTTTACTATCTCACCTGAAACCTATTCTATTGTCTCTAGTCACATAGAAATCCGAGTCCAAAACTATACCACGAGGCAAAATATAATACAGAGTGTTACATCCTTCCCCCCTTATGATCATTCGTTCTCCAAATGATAGGTGTAGTTGATAGTTTGGTAAATCTTGGAATTTCATTTGGAGATTTGTGAGAGTTCCCTTGATAAACAGGACTATCCAAAATCTATAGGATAACCTAAAACACATAGAAAAGTCTCGCATGATACTAGATATGGTTCATGAAATATAAATATGACTAATTAAACCCCTTTCTTGACCATATAATTCACTGATGATACACAAGTAGAACTCATACAAATATGGAATTTAATATACCTACTAAACACAACACATGTAAATAACATATCAAATGAACAAATGCTAGTAGGATAAGAAGGGAACCACATGATCTCAGATCCTTATGTTGATGTTTAAAATGAGGAGGGGTATTTAGGATCTCTACCATCTTTTATTTCCAAGTATCTTACGTTATATTCTAGTCCTTCCACAACACCTCAATGGAGGGTACACCTTTTGTGCTTAGCTTTCGGGCCTTAACAATCAAGAATAACTATAGTATCTCCTAAAAAAAACTATGTGGAACGGATACATAAAATCATAGGCCTAACCTATCGGGGCTCTACTTTCCCTTCTCCTTTATCTTATGACGCTTTTTAGAGGTGAGTCTTATAATTACGCATACATGTTAATATAAAATCTAATGTTTTATGTCGTACCCTTGGATGAGGCATTATGCTAAGTAATTTATCTATGGTTGTGAAAAAATTTACATATATGCCCAACCTTTTCTGGTCAAAATCTTCACTACATAAAGATATAAAGAAATATTTTCCCAAAATATTCAAAACTCAAGTCAATAAGCACATAGGGGGCATAGTATATGGAGAATTAAGTCACATTGGGTATGAAACATAGGCAGACTAGCACAAAGGGGAGCGCATAATATGTGGTGTATGTGCGCATATGAATTATAGGGTAGCGTGTGAGCTAATGTACTATAAGGCATGTAACAAATGGACTAGATGAGCACATGACACAGAACCAGAAAACCTATAAGGCCTGTAATGTTTAAGCAAGTACGCTACGAGGCATGTAATATATATAGAAATAGTTTAGGATGCATATGACAAGCAAGCAAGTGGTATGTGATTCATATAACCCACGAGCACTAATTTTGCGCATAGCATATGATCAATTATCCTGCAGTACCCACACAATATGGACAAGTGACATGTGAGAAGTAACTAGTGCAATAAATAACATGTAGGGAAAGGTCCTACGAAAACATATAGCAATAAACAAGGGTGCTCCGAAGCGGATAACACTTACATGCAAGCATTCTATGACATTAGGTAACATGCGAGAAAGTAATCTATAAAGGGCAAATGTCATACAAATAGATGAGTTATAGAACATGTTGCATATATAATTATATAACAAACCATCTTTGAAAACTATGAGATATCCTATAGAACCAATCTACCATATTAAGGGAAAAAACACTATCTTAAGAGTTAGGTCACAGGTGGGATAGTTCTGCTCATATTCGTTACTCACGTCAAAGCACATACAATTGATTTCACCATTTACTCTCTTCAATCTCCTAAGAATTCTTGTAGGTGTTTTGCTATTGAAAGTTGGCTTCCTTATAGGTCAATATAGATACTACAGTTAAGATAGAGAAAAAAAAATCCTCAATAGTTCATCTCTTGGAGTAGGAGGCCGAGGTCAACTTTACCTTTTTTTACTAGTTTGTGTTACATCACACTCAATGTCTGGTGCATTTTCAAGGACAAAATAGAAAATAAATAGTGAAGCTTGAACGGACCATAAAACATGAAATCTAATGTCAGGTACCTATAAAGTTATATCATGATTCATAACGCCTTAGAGTTAGCCACTTTCGGCTTAACTAGATAGGTCTGGTCATACTAATAGATTTCCTCATTTTTTATAACAAGTGAATGTAAGATATCAAATAAAAACAACTAGCATATGATGAATTTTTCCTCTCCCTTAATTGGACTATGATTGATGAATTACTACAGGCATATATTAAATGAATCATGTAGTAGCTCTATTCAATTTGATGGAAGTCTATACATGTATAATGCTCTACTTCTCTTTTGTACTAATGATGTAGATGAACTAGGTCCGTGTATCTTCTATCCAGGTAAGCTTTCTATTCCCCTTTTTTTTCTTGTTGTTATCAAGACCAAATATCAAGACTTGAATCAATACTAAAATGACTTTTCTATTTAACAAAGGTTCATAAAGTTATTCCAAAGTGCACCTTTATAACTTCTTAGGGTTGAAGGTTGATACCTTATTCTTGCCTCATACACGTAGCAATCACTCTTTCATAACCATCTATCTCACTCTTCTGTAGCATCCTCATATCACCCCTACTCCTATGTTTAGGGGATTTTACATGTACAATCTCTCTCTAACTAGAAGCTCTACGTACATAATCGGCATGTGTCATTCAAGCTTCATTCTTACATGCTTCATGTCTAACAAGTAACCTTTAATCAAAACTAGTAGCTTCATGTACTCTAATCCCATTATGTACAACCTCACTAATCACAATTTAGGTCTAACCAATCAATTTTCATTTTGTTAACCTTACCATTTGGTCACATACTAATCCTCTATAGCCAAAATATAGATTGTTGTACGAACTGCCATACATATATCACTTGCAGCAATTAACACACGTATCCCTAAGTTTAATAATCATGAAAAGAATATAAATGTTATTAGTACTTATTCGGGGTGGTTGGCACATAGCATATAAAACATCAACTATTAACATATTTGGGATGATATATAGTGAGAATTTGGGCCTTGTCAGCCAATTAGGTACCTCTCTAGTAACACAATTGCACTGATACATACACCTATCAGATTGTGCCATTGCCTTCTTCCAACTAAAAGAATCGAGTTTCCACAATATCAATTTTGAGTACATGTGTAAATGCTGAAAATTCTATTTATATCACAGACTAAGAACAAGTGTCCTCTATAGGAATAGATCCTATAAATATGGAGGAAATATATAACTCAAGAGTTGGTTACATCCTCCTAAGAAGATGTGCTTGGAAATGCTACAACTCCTATATGTAACAAGGTAACCCATCATTTTTAAGCATATGGATAACCATACTATATCTTTCTTAACTAAACAAACGTGATACAAATGGTACAAATGCAACTTTAGATGCAAATAACATAAAAGCCTTTACATACCTTGTGGAGTAGGACGGACGAATAAAATGAGATCAATAAAGTCTTGTTTACATTTTAGCTACCAATAACCTTAACCATAGTAAGCATAATATGAATAACATGATTAGGTACAAGTGGAAATTGACTTCTTAACTCCGCTATATCACACCATCTGGATTATGAAGGAAGGTAACATTTCCTAAATGTCCAAGCAACACCCTATTTATAAATATGGCGCACAACACATTCATAAGTAAGGCTCTACTATACACGGTTTTGTAGACTCCCTAGGATGAACTGCACTGATACCACTTTTGTCACACCTCACTCTAGGTTAGGCGAACATGTACTATATGAACACTTACTTTACAAGTGACCCATGGCAAGAAAGTGAACTACTACTATGCATATAGATTTGCTACTGAGAAGCTACATATACAACACATATCGACTAGCTAAACCAATACATGTCGACTAGCTGAACCAACACATGTCGACTAGCTGAACCAACACATGTCGACTAACTGAACCAATACATGTTACAAATGATAGGTTTAAAATGTCTACAAAGCCTCTACTAGAATACATGACTGTACAATTATCAAAATACGCATAGTAAAGATTCGGCAAAGCCCTGAATCAACCTGGAGCTCACCAACAACCGCTGAGTATCATGTGCTTCTATGGGGGAGATCTACTAGTTGAGTACATGTACCTGCAGCAAGGAATATAGTGTCCCCAATAAGGGATGTCAGTACGAAAGAATGTAAGTAATATGTAAGGCGTAATACAACCATATGTAAAATGAGAGCTCAAGTGAAACCAAATACAAATAGGTAAGGATTAGAGACCATCTTTGCTTATACTTTTGGAATCGTGTATGTTACATTCTTTTCTTTACTTTTCTGTGCATTCTAATCTTTATAAGGCATATGATACAAATGACCAGCTGGTAAGCGGTAGAAGAGGATGACCCATGCTAGGCATTTAAGCCCTGGGATGCTATCCTCATAATTCAACCAATTGGGATCGGCCCATGCTAGGCTTTCGCCCCTAAGCTGCCACCTTTCTATACCAATTGGGATCGATCCATGCTAGGAATTTGACCCTGGGATGCTACCCATCATTATACAAATTGCTTCACTTAGATTCTTTAATCTTTGCGATCGTTGTTTTGATGTTCATAACTCTTTCGAGATTATTCTTTTGATGATCATAACTCTTTTGAGATTGTTGTTTTGGTGGTCATAATCAATGTTGAGACTTGGAACTATGAACCACTAGTAGAAGACATGTGAATATGGACTTACGATAATAACAATGACATGGAAAGCAAATGTTACACCAACGTAATACTTAGGAGCTTATCTGAATCAGTAAGCATTTTGACATCTCAAATTAAGGCACATATAAAATGAAGACATTTAACATTCAGCCAAGAGATTTGAACTCTATATGGTAGCAAAATACTCACTAACAAATATCAGATACAAGGAACACATGAAAGTGGAACCAAGGGAGAACGCGGGCAGATTCAACTTAAGACGGATACATATTCCAAGTAAGAACATATAAAATGTACAATACAACAAATAGGGATCTTGTGAGGTAACATAATAGTCTAACACAATGGATTAATAACCAATAAAGGGAACATATGAACATGTGACAAGATGACATATATGATGGAAAAGATAATTGAAGCATGTTGGCATGACATGGGCAGATTGTATATCCAACATATAAACATATGTACCATGTGTAATCTAGGATGACTTTGATTTATATAAGGGGAATACGTGCCAAGGGTACTTTGACGATGAAACACATTTAACCTTGCATCCTAATACTTGGTAGAGTAAGTACACACATTTAGTAATAAACTCATATTAGAGTACTCACTTTAATGCTCTAGGGACTAGGAACTGCAACTATGGATCAGTCACTACCAAGGGCACTTAGAAAGCTTACAAGTGTTGGATTCATGCCAAAGAAATAGGGAATCGAATAGCCTTACATACCTGGCTGCACAACTTTGGATATTACAATGAGTTAACTGTCTTCCTTTCAAAGTATTTATCTACAATGGACTAAATAATAAAACTAGCATTAGTATCTGATAAACATGTTTGGGCTACTTGACCAGACCAAAATAATAATTGGCAGTAAATCTGTAATTGATCGCAACAAGGTTGTTCTTCCCACTCATTCTCCTCTAATTTTTTTCATATACTATACAACCTTCTTATATGGTCCTCCAAAATCCCTCGGGTTTCATAACGTTTGGAAAACAATATACAAAGGGATGGCAAGAAGTAAGCTCATGCAATACTCAATTAAGTGGTGTATCACTACACTTTCGATGTTCTATCATATAACTTGTTCCCTTGACTTCTCTGCACATATCAAGCCACACCCCCTTATTTTACGACACACAAAACAGTCCTTAAGCATCACAATGTTGAAATAGAAATATGAACATATGGCTTCCGATCAACATCCCGTGAGTTCTAACTAACATTACATTTAAGATGATCAAAACGAGCTCACAATCAAAATTTAAGGGGACTCCACTACAAGGCTTTCCCAACCAGCACATCCGTCCTCCAAGCTCACACCATATACAGACAACACTCCTTATTTCATTAACACATAAAAACTTTCACAAACAATGCAAGAACAAGAGAGGGATGAAAATTTCCATAGCTTACCTTGCTGGACAGAAACCTCACTTGCTAAGACTTGGATTCTTTAAGGTTTAGGTTGTCCTCTCCCCCTTAACTTGATGTTAAATCAAATTATTCACTTGAATTCCTTAAGATGGGATGTGTTCTACTAACTTTTACTTTAAAAAGAAAGGGTTTGCTTCAAATTTTAAGGGTGAAGCTATAGACTAGAACTCTTGGAGCTTCTATGGCTTTCCTTGGGAGCAATTCTTTTTGAAGAATAAGTGATGAAGGAGATGTGATAAACTTGAGTGCTTTAGTGGTCCCTCTTTGACGTTTTCACTTAATAAATTGGAGAAATAATATGATCCTTTACTTTTAAGCAAGCAGGTGCATCACCTCCTTAATTTCTGCCACAATTTTTTAAGTAGGTGGATCACCTACTTGCCCTTTTCACTTAAAATGAAGTCCACTAATTCTAAGTAGGTGCATCACCTACTTTCCCTTTTCACTTAAAAAGGCAGTCCACTAATTCTAAGTAGGTGCATCACCTACTTGCCCTTTTCACTTAAAATGCAGTCCACTAATTCTAAGTAGGTGTATCACCTACTTGTTACATACTAGCATAGTTTAGTCAAGCAAGCACCTCACTTATTTTACACCATTTTCGCAATCTTAGTTTCTTTACAAGATCGTAACACTAATACGCACTTGACCACTTTGACACTTACATCAAATACCACATTTTACTATCTCACTTTAAACCTATTCTATTGTCACTAGTCACATAGAAATTCGAGTCCATAACTATACCACAAGGAAAGATAGAATACGGGGTGTTACAATTGGGTCATTCGTTTGGATTTTGTAAGTTTACGTATTTTGGAACCTTTGTACTTGGATGGTTGACTTCATTCAAAATTTCAGCAAAACAGTCTCAAAATGCAATTATGATGGTTTCATCATCTCATGAAGGGCTATTTTAGGGTAGGGGCATGGTTTGCTTGGACCCCGGGACTTCTGGTGTTAGTTTGTGTCGTTAGGCTTGCCATCCAGGTGTGTTGTTGACCTTATGGTTTACTCCTTGTTTCCTAGTTCTATTATATATTTCTTGGCTACTTTAGTATCTCATGTTTAGTTACTTGTGTTACGCTTTTCTTATTACTTGGTGTTTATGCTTTTGCTATCTTTTGAGCTTAGTCGGTCGTTTCTTGATGAGTACTCTTTTTGATACGCATACTACACTTCTACCCCTTGCAGATTGCAGTGAAGTTATCACCATTGATTTCGAGTCGTGGGGAGAATCTTGGGATGTCGAAGATTAGTGTGAGCTCCTGGCATCTGGAGCTACCGGTTTACGTCTGTTTTGGCTAGGCTTAGTCTTTACATTATATTTAGAGACAACATGTACTTACTTGTGAAAGCCTTGTACTCGTATTTCAGATTAGATGATCTACTACTAACTGATGTCAGGTCTTGGGATGGTTTTGTTAATTACCTTTATCTGCATTGTTCTATGCTCTTACTTGTTGTTGTTGTCTTTCGCTTGGTAGTCCGTTGCTTATGGCTCCGGACTACGGGTTAGGATTACCTACTGGCGGGGTGTAGTAGGTGCCATCATGACCTGATATATTTTTGTTAGATTAATTTCTGTTGCAAGTTTAGTTTACAGTTATATTTATTTGATTTGATTTTTTTCCTATTATTAATAGTTCAAGTGAATTGTTGGACCAACCCCCCCCCCCCAACCCCAAAAAAAAAATTCAAGGTTCTTTTTGTCCATTTTGCTATTTTATGATAATTTTGTTAAGCACTCAACTTCCGTCAATTTTAAGGAACAAATATACATTATAGACTTATTAAAAGTTATATGTGAGTATTACAAGGATCAAATTGGATAACATCCTAACTCACGGATCAAAAATTGTTATTTTTCATTTTATAAAATAGCATGGTTGTTAGGATTAATTTTAATTTCAAACGGGCTGCTAGGTGGGAGTTTAGTTTAGTTTTATTTTATTTTTAGTTTCAATCAGGTTGATACATTTCTTTTTAGTCATCGAATCTTGAATAAAAGTGTCTAGGTGATAAGTGAAATATGTGTATACAGAAGAGTGATATTTTTCGTTTAAAAAAAAGAGGGGAGAAGATGAGTTTAGCATATAGTTTAAAATATTTGACCGACTATTTGGGCAATGAAGTTTAATTTCTGGATAGAAAACTCAAGATTTTATTTGCTTAATGTATGACTCTTTTGTGTTATGTTTGAGGCTTTAAGCATCGGCTTTTTCCTAGAAAATTGGATGGGAACTTGTTGAATGTCTTCAAATAATATAACTTATGAAGACAAATAGATAGTAATGTAATTTATAATCTTTTACATTCACTTCAATAAAAGACAAATAAATTTTATTAACAATTAATGGATGTAGTGGAGTGGTAAGTACTCTCTCAATTTCAAGTCTCTCTAGGTATAAAATGTAGCACCTTGGTATTTGAAAAAGCTAAAAATAGAAAGAATCAAATTGGAAATAGCCAAATCTGAAAATTTTCAAGTTTTGCTCGAGTTGTGAGTTTTGGGTCAACTTCAAACGACCATAACATTCAGCACATGATGAGTTAGGTGGTCCATAAGATATCAAATGAAAGGTCTTGGAATCCTCTTTCCAACGCCACAATGTTTGCTAATTTTTTAGCTCGTATGAGGGAGATATGCCTGTTTGAAGTCAGGCTGTCCATTTAAGGAAAGTTACCCGGATTTAAGAGGGGTATTTTGGTCTTTTCCTTACCCAATCAGATTAAAACGAAATTTGTTAATATTTAGGGGTCTAAATTGATTTGGTTCAGTTTTACAAATACTAAAATAGCTAAGGTTTTGAGGAGTTCAAGAAGAGGAGAAAAAAGGATAAGATTCAAGTGTTTGTCAAGTTCTTAAGGATTTCTTGCGGATTTTCTCCAAGGGTTTAACCCCTAAGAGGTATGTTAGTTATCATAGTGTTGGGTTCGTTCACCCACATGGCAACCATGTTATTTTCAACAAAGTTTCATTCTTGAAGTTGAAGAATTTGAGTTCTTGATTAGTTTCTTGAAAGTACTATATTCCGTTTTTGAATTAGGATGGATTGATGATTTCTTGAGATAATTTAGAGTTATTGAGGGTAGTTTCGAGTGGATTAATGTATACTAATTTTGGGTACTCGAATCTAAGTGATCGGGAAAGAAACCTTTCGATTCTAGGGGAATTAGGGTCGAAAAACGAGTAAGAAATTTAATTGGATTTTCTAGGCAGGGGGACGGCGCACCGTCCCAGAGAAGAAGGTCTGTAGTTTGGCTCCTGGGGTGGTGCAACACTCAGTGCACCCCAACCTTCCTCCCGTAGTTCAGGGTCTGGCGCGCTGTGCCACTCAGTGCGCCAGGGTCGCCAAGTCCCCTACCCTTTCGTCCATCTTTCCGTATGAGTTCCCTCAAATTGTATGTATGTTTTCTAATTGATTTATACACTCTAAGGTACGTCTAAACATCAAGAGATCATCCATAACATTAATCATAACCTTGAATCCATAAGTTGAAATTCAAGGTAGAGCTAAGAGTCAAGTCTTGAGAGTTCTTTCGAGTCCCTTGAGATGTCTTTTGCAAACCTTTTAAACTTGTCTTAAGACTTGAGTATTTGAATTTGAGGACGAGTAGAGTTTCATTCATTTTCTTTAAAGTGATACAAAGAAACTCAGTATTCCCAAGAGTAAATGTTTTCACATTTAAGCAGAGAGGAAACACAGATTTCCAAAAGAGTTTTCATTAGCAGTTCTAAGTACCGTCTCTTTTAAGAGAAATATTTTTGAGTAATAATCTCCAACCACAGAAAGAGTTATGTTTTAAAAAAACATATGAGCTAGTATATTTTTGGAGTAGTATTGATCACCAATTCGGGGGAGAGTTCATACAACTCACAACCCCTATAAACCATGTAGCCAACGTGAGTAGAAATGGTCATACTTTTTAGATGATTTCTTATTGTTTTTATCATAGACTAGTGGATCCACTTAGTAGTAGGTTCTATACCCCGACAAAGTATAGGACAATTCTAGTAGTGTGGGCTAGACATTGAATCATCACATAGCTCATAACGATTGTTGTCGATTAGAGAATCTCCCACATAGTCTATTTTATATTTTCATATACAAACAAAGTTTATTTTGTATTCTTGCATACAGACTCAGTATATTGTATTTTTAAATATATGAAGTTGTTATCTACTATTTAAAAATCCTTTCTTTATAATGCATTCTTTGCTACTGCTTTATATCCTGAGTTGTTTTAAATTTCTCCTCACATGCTCGTACACTCCATGTACTTAGTCATTTGGCCTGCATTTTTTATGATGCAGATATAGGTAGCTAGGATAAACATCCAACGCTTCATTGATCTAGTCGAGTTCCATAGTCATTTGGTGAGCCTCCTTGATTCAGGAGGGACCTTTTATTATATTATCACAGTTTTGTTAGGATGATCGGGGGTCTTGTCCCGACATCCCTCATAGTATTAGAAGCTTCATAGATAGATAGACATAGTTCATGAGTCTTGTTCATTTCAGTTATTGATGTCTGAGACTTGAGTTGCCTCTTTGGCTAGTGAATGGTTCTCTAAATATTTGAGGTAGTTATTTTGAGTTAAAACTTTACTTTTGTAATGACCCGTAAAACGAATAAGTGAAACTAGAGCCTAATTAGTGTGTGTTGGAGTTGTTGAGGGGTTTCATGTTGTAAAATTTTGTCCCAAGCTTAGGTTGAGGGGTTTACGGGTTAAACCCCAAAGGACCATCCCAGGGGTCCTTGAGGAGGACTGAAAGCCTAACACCCAAGATCCCAAAGAAACCCAAAAGCTATTTTTTTGTGATGACCTACGAAAGGGGACCTACTCCTCGTAGGTCCATCCACGCCCCGTGGATGGCCTCCGTAGGTCAAGGCCCCCAAAACCATGTCTCAGTCACAAACCACAAGATTACAGCACGAGGCGTGAACCCATCCACGGTTCGTGGATGGAGGGTTCATGGTTTGCACCTGTGTGCTGTCAAAATCTCGGCCAATTTGAGGGTGGTTTGGTAAATTCCTCCCTTGGTTAGTTAAGTTACTGGACGGTAATTATTGGTTTATTAACATATATTAGGGGTTTTAAATGTATCAAAACACCTTTACAACTCAGTACTTCAAAACCCAAAATCAAAACCTCCCCTCCCCTCCAAAAGTTCTCTCTCTAGAAACCTTCATTGGAGGTGAAGGATTCAAGCTTGCATTGTCAACACTTCATGTTTTTCAAGGGATTTTCGTGGGATTCTTCCATAAAAGGTATGGTAGTCTTCATACTTGACTTATTTTCTTTCAAGGAGCCAATTTCAAAGTTGATTTCAAGTCTCCAATGTTTCCCCGAAAACCTTAGATTTCAATCTATGCATGGGTTCGATTCTAAACGTTTTCCAAAGGCTTTATTGCATTGAATTATGAATGAATTGAGATGATTTCTTCCTAGAACCCATGATTTCCCCCAAATTCCTATGTTTGAATTTGTGATTGGGAAGTGGTTGATTATGAAGTATGTGCATTGTTTATGTGTATATAAATATATAATGTTGAGATTATGTTATTACTCTTTCCTAATTGTATTGATGTAAGGTGTGTGGATGAATGTGATCCATGGCCTTGAAAGGCAAGATGTGAAGGTTATGGTATGATTATGATGTGAATGATATGTATATGAATTCAATGATAGTATGATGTTCATGTTTAGAATGTAATATTATTATGATTTAAAGCATATTATCAATTAACACTCACGAATAATGAAGATGGAATGTGAAGGGTTTTCTTCTATGAATTGTATATTTTGAATTGGTAGGCCTATGCATCTTATTCTAGTATAAATGAATGGAAAGGTGATTGTGATATGCTAAATTAGTAGGCTTAGGCACCCTCTTCTTGTATAATGAATGTATGTTGACTTAATGTCATAATGACCTAGAATCGGTAGACCTAATTTTGGTGGCCCTTCATGGTGAGTCTAGGAACTAATGTGATGTTATACCTTGAAGAGGTAGACCTAATGGTGGTGGGCCTTTCTTGTGTGAAATGATAAACCTTGAAGTAGTAAACCTAATGGTGGTGGCTCTTTCTAGGAAAGTCAATGAGCTATCCTTAGTGTAATGTACTTTGGGTCAGTAGGCTTATTGTTGGTGGCCCTCTCAAGTACAACAATGTAATGAAAATGAACTACTCTATGGGAATGGAGGATAAGTACCGAGAGGATATGGTAAGATGGAAGTTCTCCCTACATTAGGCTGGATTTCAATGAACGTCTTTCTTATCCCTTAACTATGTGCCCACATAGCTCCTAGCTAGTGGATCCACCTAAGCTAGATGTTACCGGTCTTCCTTAGGCA